>JXCR01130062.1:19158-29430 GCA_002079205.1 Phalaenopsis hybrid cultivar
ATATGTGACAGCAGAAGACCCTTGTAGAGCTTATATCCATGTCAATGTATTCCTCCTCTACTGAGTGGTCACATGAAGAAGAAGACCCACTGGCCATGGAAGAATTACAAGTGTATGATGGGTAAGCTCTCTTGGTTCTGTACTAGTTTTGTTTGTCTTCCAAAGGAAGAGAAGGTGGCAACTTTAAGAAGGAAGGGGAAGGAGGCGCATCAATCCAGAATCAATTTCCAGCAAAGATCCGGAACAAAAATATTTGATTTTCCAGCAACGATCCGCATCGATTCGGAAGGAGAAGTAAAATTTTCTTGATTTTCCTGTTGGCTCTCTCCTTCCAAAACAGAGAAGAGCTGAAGAAAACGAGGGATGCGGATGCCATGACAGAACGGGAGNTTGTATGATGGGTAAGCTCTCTTGGTTCTGTACTAGTTCTGTTTGTGTCTTCCAGAGGAAGAGAAGGTGGCGACTTTAAGAAGGAAGGGGAAGGAGGCGCATCAATCCAGAATCAATTTCCAGCAAAGATCCGGAACAAAAATATTTGATTTTCCGCATCGATTCGGAAGGAGAAGTAAAATTTTCTTGATTTTCCTTTTGGCTCTCTCCTTCCAAAACAGAGAAGAGCTGAAGAAAACGAGGGATGCGGATGCCATGACAGAACGGGAGGAGAGAGCCGCGGGAGATGGCTACAACAGAGATCGCAGAAATTTGCGAGGGAGAGGAGAGGGACGGTAGTCAGATCGAGTTAGAGAGAGGGAGGAGACAGACAATAGGGGCACACGGGAATAAAGAATCGTCGAACGCGATCAAAGACGCGACCCCCGGGCCCGTATCTAAGAAAATAAAAACGGTAAGTTATCCAAACTCACGAACCAAACCGCACAGTGAGGCGGTGTTTGCTAGCCGTCCCAAACAGAGATTGTTTACCATCACTTTTATCCCCTATTATAGTTAATATAATTTTCTATATTTGATTTTTTCTCTTTAAAAATAAACAAAATTGTATATAAAAATAATCAAAATGTATAAAATAAGTTTATATTATTTTCTATTACATCAAGATTTAATTCCACTTAATTAATTATTCATTAAAAAAATAAAATAATCATTAGCTTCTTTGGCACCAAATTCATATGTATTTATATATCTAACACCTAAAATTTNGGGAATAAAGAATCGTCGAACGCCATCCAAGACGCGACCCCCGGGCCCGTATCTAGGAAAATAAAAACGGTAAGTTATCCAAACTCACGAACCAAACCGCACAGTGAGGCGGTGTTTTATAGCCGTCCCAAACAGAGATCGTTTACCATCACTTTTATCCCCTATTATAGTTAATATAATTTTATATATTTGATTTTTTCTCTTTAAAAATAAACAAAATTGTATATAAAAATAATCAAAATGTATAAAATAAGTTTATATTATTTTGTATTACATCAAGATTTAATTCCACTTAATTAATTATTCATTTAAAAAATAAAATAATCATTAGCTTCTTTGGCACCAAATTCATATGTATTTATATATCTAACACCTAAAATTTGATTTTTCTTTTATGTGACTCAAATCTTTTATATCAGATATAATATATTACTATTTTAAATTTTAAAAAGTGAAATATATATTTTCATATATATATGTAAAGCGGCATATACATAAAATTTGAAATTTAGGTGTTAGATATGTAAATACATAAAAGTTGATTGACATGTATTTAAATTTTTCTTAGATTTTATATAAAAACATATNCTCTTTTATGTGACTCAAATCTTTTATATCAGATATAATATATTACTATTTTCAATATTAAAAAGTGAAATATATATTTTCATATATATGTAAAGCGGCATATACATAAAACTTGAAATTTAGGTCTTAGATATGTAAATACATAAAAGTTGATTGACATGTATTTAAATTTTTCTTAGATTTTATATAAAAACATATTTTTTTAATTATAGTCATAAAAAAATTTTCAAAAAATTTAATTCATTAATTTAGGGCGTGTGGTATACTATTTTTTTAATATTATTTAAATCCGACATTTCTATATCGTGTTTGATGATCATGATTTTTATATGTAAGGATTTATGAAGTTGACACCACTACAGCGTCAAAAACTTGATCCTTGTATGAAAAATAANACTGTGGTATACTATTTTTTTAATATTATTTAAATCCGACATTTCTATATCGTGTTTGATGATCCTGATTTTTATATGTAAGGATTTATGAATTTGACACCACTACAGCGTCAAAAACTTGATCCTTGTATGAAAAATAAGTTATGTAAAATATATATAATTATAGACAATTAATAATGAGATTCTACGCAAGTATACGTATTGTTAAGTACTAAAGGACTTTGTATTTAAGCCCCAAATATCGATCCCACAGGGAAGGTGTAAATTGGCAATGATAGGTTTTACTAGTAAATTTACAGATAATCAAACGAAATTACTGTCACTAATTTCGAACGTTGAGATGTTATCAAAATTAAAGTACTAACTATTAGCAAAACAGAAATGCAAAGTTTAAAAAGTAAATACTAATCTACTATGTTTATGTAATGAAGATNAAATGAGATTCTACGCAAGTATACGTATCGTTAATTACTAAAGGACTTTGTATTTAAGCCCTAAATATCGATCCCACAGGGAAGGTGTAAATTGGCAATGATAGGTTTTATTAGTAAATTTACAGATAATCAAATGAAATCACTGTCACTAATTTCGAATGTTGAGATGTTATCAAAATTAAAGTACTTAACTATTAGCAAAACAGANATGCACGGTCGGCGCTGCCATTGGCACGGTCGGCACTGAGTACTTCAAAAACGTCATTTTGACTCCAAATTTTATCTTTTTTGCTTCATTTTTGTTTTAACTCCTAAAAATCAATAACCTGCAAGTAAACATCAAAATAATTTCCATTAAGGTGTAATATCACCAAAAATTAGTATAAAATATGTGTTTAAAAATGTATATATTTTCGGTGTATCATTCGACACATGATGGAGCCGCATCCGTGTCCAACACTGCACGGTTTGTTAATTAGAATTGCTTGTGTATCATAGCCCAAAAGATTTTACATTATAGTAATACATGCAATTTTGTTAATGAAATATGTTTTCTTCGTATCAATGGGTTGGTACCTAGAAAAGGCATCATAGAACTCATAGCTGAGTGTCCGACCGCAAGGTTGACTAGCGCATCAACCTCTGATAATGGCAAGTCGAATTGAGGCTGGTGAAGCCGACACACATTTATCACTTATCGTTTGATTTTGATACCATCACCACATTAGTCAATCGGTAAGGGTACTACACCTCCCTGATATATTCAACTGCCAACAACTTCTGCACCTCCATAATAGGTTCCACTAATTCGCCACGGATTAAGGAATTCCATCACCTCGCTGCTCAACAACAGTCATCCCACTTTAATTGGAGAAGATTTAAACTACAATGTTAGCCAAGACCACAAAAAGGGCGGCAAACCTTTTAAATTCAACATGAGTGTGCAAGACATACTTGACTTCATGGGTATTAATGACTTGCATGACTTATGTTTCTCTGGTCTGAGATTCACATGGAGCAACAATAAAGACGGGCATAGCAAGATCTCGGTGTGGCATAACTGTATTCGAGCCAACTCCACTGCGTTGCAAATCATTCTTCTCGCAACTATCACGCATGGGTTTAGCATCAGACCACTGCCCCATCTCCCATGATATAAATCAACCAACTTTTGTGTTGTATCATCTGATTTGAATATACTTGGCTTTCGTACCTTACGACGTGACATATTGTTCAGAAGAACTNCAATTCCTTGAACAAATTTCTCCTCCATGAAATCAAATGTGATACTCACTCTGTTGTAGAACTCATACTCTATTTCCCGGATCATATATTTCACAACATATTTTAATAATTCAATTGGTCAGAATGAAAAGTAAATTAAGTTTAGAGTTGAAAAATTATCACAATTTATTTTATATTTTAATATTGGCATATCATATTATTTCTTCATTTCACCATATCTCATAGTAGGGAGAAAATAGAGGGAACTACTCAGATTTCATTAGAAATACACAATAAAACACAAATTTCATATATAAAAGAAAGTTCATACAACACTAATAAACAAACAAAACTTATTTGAATCTCTTTCTCAAAGCAAATCCCTTATAGTCTTTCCTTAGAAATGCAGGAAGAAGATATCTCTCACTTTTCTCCTTCTCCAACACCTCTTGTAGCCTCTTCTAGGAAATGTAGGAAGAAGAAATCTCTCACTTTTCTCATTCTCTAACACTCTTAGAAAAGTTTGCAGTCTTTCCTTAGAAATGCAGGAAGAAGATATCTCTCACTTTTCTCCTTCTCCAACACTCTTANAAAAGAAAACTTACAAATGGACTCCAATATGGTGGTGGAATGAAAATGGATTATGAAGAATGACGAAAATTGAGTGTGGTGGAACATTTTTGGAGCGAAAAGGAGTCACTTTCTTGATGAAATAAAGCCCACGGTCGGTTCTCCAAGAGGTGCCTCCAAAAACTCTTCAAAAATCGTCCAAATACATCGAACCTTCTAGAAACGGGGGCTGAACTGCCTTTGGCGCCGTCGACACTAGTATAGCGTGTTGGCGCTGAGTAAAAAATTTCAGCTGTTCTGCACGGTCGGCGCTGCCATTGGCGCGGTCGGCGCTGAGTACTTCTTCAAAAACGTCATTTTGACTCCAAATTCTATCTTTTTTGCTTCATTTTTGTTTTAACTCCTAAAAATCAATAACCTGCAAGAAAACATCAAAATATCTTCCATTAAGGTGTAATATCACCAAAAATTAGTATAAAATATGTGTTTAAAAATGCATATATTTTCGGTGTATCATCCGACACATGCTGGAGCCGCATCCGTGTCCAACAATGCACGGTTTGTTAATTAGAATTGCTTGTGTATAATAGCCCAAAAGATCTTATATTATAGTAATACATGCAATTTTGTTAATGAAATATGTTTTCTTCGTATCAACGGGTTGGTACCTAGAAAAGGCATCATAGAACTCATAGCTGAGTGTCCGACTGCAAAGTTGACTAGCGCATCAACCTCTTATAATGGCAAGTCGAATTGAGGCTGGTGAAGCCGACACACATTTGTCACTTATCGTTTGATTTTGATACCATCACCACATTAGTCAATCTGTCAGGGTACTACACCTCCCTGATATATTCAACTGCCAACAACTTCTGCACCTCCATAATAGGTTCCACTAATTCGCCACGGATTAAGGAATTCCATCACCTCGCTGCTCAACAACAGTCATCCCACTTTAATTGGAGAAGATTTAAACTACAATGTTAGCCAAGACCACAAAAAGGCTGGCAAACCTTTTAAATTCAACATGAGTGTGCAAGACATCCTTGACTTCATGGGTATTAATGACTTGCATGACTTATGTTTCTCTGGTCTAAGATTCACATGGAGCAACAATAAAGACGGGCATAGTAAGATCTCGGTGTGGCATAACTGTATTTGAGCCAACTCCACTGCGTTGCAAATCATTCTTCTCGCAACTATCACGCATGGGATTAGCATCCGACCACTGCCCCATCTCCCATGATATAAATCAACCAACTTCTGTGTTGTATCATCTGATTTGAATATACTTGGCTTTCGTACCTTACGACGTGACATATTGTTCAGAAGAACTGGGTTAAAGTTGATTTTAGCACAAATATTGATATTCTCCATTGGAGGTATATAGGACTGCAAAAGATCATTTCTGGAGCAAAGAAAAGATGAAGTATCTCAGTACCTGTAAGACTTGGCTTGAGGCTGAAATTTCNCAAAGTTGATTTTAGCACAAATATTGATATTCTCCATTGGAGGTATATAGGATTGCAACAGATCATTTCTGGAGCAAAGAAAAGATGAAGTATCTCAGTACCTGTAAGACTTGGCTTGAGGCTGAAATTTCAAAATTGCAAGTAATCTAGTGCTCGGCAGTCGGCATTCATTCTGATGATGAAGCCAAATTTCAAGGTTATGTGCATGAACTTAATGTTACTTTAGCTCGCATTACCTCATGGTGGAAGCAAAGAGCAAAAGTGAGGTGGCTCAATGTAGTTGATTATAACTCGCATTTCTTTCACGGTGGCAACATCTCACTACAAGAACAATCATAAAAAATGCCTTTAGTTCTTCAACAACAAGTGGCAAAAGTCTGAAAATATTACTAGTGGTTGGAAGATTTTCCCTTAAGTCATGCAATATGTTGCTCCCTTTGCCACTAAATTAACTACCCCCATCACTGATGGAGNCAACTCGCATTTCTTTCACGGTGGCAAGATCTCACTACAAGAACAATCATATAAAACGCCTTTAGTTCTTCAACAACAAGTGGCAGAAGTCTGAAATTATTACTAGTAGTTGGGAGATTTTCCCTTAAGTCATGCAATATGTTGCTCCCTTTGCCACTAAATTAACTACCCCCATCACTGATGGAGAGATTTGGCATGCCATCAAGGAAATAGGATTGAATTGGGCACCAGGTTTCGACAGGATCACAATCTCTTTTTAAAAACACTTTTGGCTGATTATCAATACGAAAGTGCTCTTGGCCGCCCATGACTTTTTCATCTCTAATCATATAACAATCCAATGGAAAGAATCACTTGTNAGGTTTCGACAGGATCACAATCTCTTTTTAAAAACACTTTTGGCTCATTATCAATAAGAAAGTGCTCTTGGCCGCCCATGACTTTTTCATCTCTAATCATATAACAATCCAATGGAAAGAATCACTTGTTGTTCTCCTCACTAAGAAAGATAATGTTGATTCTCCCAAGCTTTTTAGGCCTATAAGCTTATGCAATACTATGTAAAAGGTGATAGCTAAGGTTCTTGGCGACCCGCTCAAAATTACTCTACCCTCATTTATCTTTCTTGAACAAGGAGCTTTCACCCTGCATCAATCCATCTTCAATCACAATCTCATAGCTTAAGAAGTTATAAATAAATTGAAACATTCCACAGCTCAAACTGGCCTCATGGCAATTAAGATCAATATGGAGCAAGCCTATGAAAAATGCATTTGGGGACTCTACCAAAGTCTCTTGAGGGTTAGGGTTGCCTGGATATTTTTAAAGTGTGTATTCTCCACTGTTTTGAGTCTCCCAGATTCACGGTATTCATCAATGGAAACAAACTCAGTGGATCGAGGCGGCTTGTGCATTTCGGCAAGGATGTCCTTTTTTCTCCATATCTTTTTATTATTTGTGCTAAACTTCTTTCCTTAGCCCTCGCTCAAAGAGCCAGAGGCATATCGGCATCAGCCTTACTAAATAGGGTTGCTCTGCTTTCATGCCTGCTTAATGTTGATGATATCATTTTTTTTCCAAAGCTAACATGCAAGCTACAAAACTCCTATACAAAATTCTACAGGATTATTGCGATTGGACCTGTGAACGCATTAACACCTCCAAATTCAGTATGCTTTCTAGCAAAGCCACCCGAAATTTGCTAAAGAAAGACAATTTCCATATTTTTGAAGTTCAGTCATGTCGAGGAGTTGGGGTATCTTGGTACCAAACTTGCCTTAAAGAAACTAAAAAAATTGGACTTCGCTAAAATTATGCAGAAGAATTCTTAAAGGCTAAATGTTTTTGGAATGTGACAACTATCTCTTGCAAGAAGCACCACCCTCATCAATACCTCTCTCCTTACCATGCCCAAATACATTCTCACTCACACCGAAGTGCCGATTATTATCTCAATGATTTGGAGCGCAAATACAGGCAGTTTTTATGGTGCAAGAACACTAATCAGCCTGCCTTCATTATGTTGCTTGGAACAAGCTCTGTCAGGCCTCACAAAATGGAGAACTTGGTGTTCATGCCTCTAAGGATTGGAAGAGGTCTCTACGGGCCCGACTTGCATGGCCCTTTTTACACGACAAAGAATATCTTTTGCACCAATTTTTAACAAGTAAATATGGTACCAATTTATGGGATTGCAACCACAAGTGAAACACTTCCATAACTTGAAAAATTTTATGTGATGGTATTGCTGCCCTTCTACCCGTTGTAGCATCAAAATTTTGGAGCTGGTTTGCGTTCAATATATGTTCCTCGCGAAATGACCCTGTCAACAAATTCTGAGATCCTTAAGGGCTGCAGGTTTTGGCACTACTGGAGGATGGTAATTGGAATTGAAACAAAGTTAAAATTGCTTTTGGAGATGAAATGATGGCTATCATTATGAAAGTACCAACTTCCAGTGAACAATAGGAGGATTTCTTGGAACTCAAGATGGCACTCGGGGAGAACAATTACTGCACTTGCTTATGAAACCAACTTCCCAAACTACGGTAATAACTTCAGTTGGATCAAAAAGCTGAAATTACACCCAAGAAAGGGCATGTTTTGGTGAAGAATGTGTCATGACGCCATTCCCACTCGGGTTTGGCTTGCCAAAAGGATCCTTGTGGATTCCATGGTATGCCCTTCGGAAAGGTCAGATGCGGAGGATCGTGATCATATTTCTACTAACTTTTTTTCTTTTTTGTAGGGTAAAAGATATTATGGCAAGTTGGAGTATCACCATCCCGACCTTCAATAGCCTCCAGGAAGCCACGCACAAGCTCCAAAAGGCGACCAAGTCGGAACATCCACAAACTCGAAGTTTTTGTTACATTATTCATCAATGNAATGAAACCAACTTCCCAAACTACGGCAATAACTTCAGTTGGATCAAAAAGCTGAAATTACACCCAAGAAAGGGCATGTTTTGGTGAAGAATGTGTCATGACGCCATTCCCACTCGGGTTTGGCTTGCCAAAAGGATCCTTGTGGATTCCATGGTATGCCCTTCGGAAAGGTCGGATGCAGAGGATCGTGATCGTATTTCTACTATCTTTTTTCTTTTTTGTAGGGTAAAAGATATTATGGCAAGTTGGAGTATTACCATCCCGACCTTCAATAGCCTCCCGGAAGCCATGCACAAGCTCCAAAAGGCGACCAAGTCGGAACATCCACAAACTCGAAGTTTTTGTTACATTATTCATCAATGTTAGAGAGCTTGCAACGCAATGATCCACAATCATTTGTATGGCACACTAAAAACTATTACTGCTATCATTCTTGAGGCACTTACGATGACGCCACTCTTTGCATTTCACGAGAAATGGGATGCTAGTCGGACCCCCCCGGTTAGTCCTCTCTACCCTTTTCTAACATTCTCCCCCTACTGAATGACTTAAAGTGAACGTCGATGATGCTCTTCTACTTTCTAGGGCGGCGAGCACCGGGTCAATTATTGTGGCGAGAAAGGAGCTGGGCTTATTGCTTCAAGACACTATTTCAACATTGGGACGGTGCTCAAGTGGAGCTTCAAGTTATTATGCACCTTTTAAGTTCTACTATGAAGAGGGACATTTGGCGCCAAAGACCACATGAAACTTCGTACCTCGCCTTCCTTTTGAACTTAAACAAGTTTTGTTTTTTTCATATGCCTCATGAATGTAAGAAAGAGGCTCATTTTTATGCTAAGCGACCTATTTATGGCTTTTTTCTTTTGATGCATGTTAGATGACGATAGTGCTTTTGCTTCAATACTTGTAAATGATAGATCACATTTTTGTATATGATAGGTGCCTACATGCATAGTTTTCAAAATAAATTTATATTTTATTGNTGGCTCATTTTTATGCTAAGCGACCTATTTACGGCTTTTTTCTTTTGATGCATGTAGATGACGATAGTGCTTTTGCTTCAATACTTGTAGATGATAGATCACATTTTTGCATATGATAGGTGCCTACATGCATAGTTTTCAAAATAAATTTATATTTTATTGCAAAATGCAATATTTCAAAAATAGTTTCGAAAAATATGAGTGATATCGATTGTATCTTCTATTTCACATGTCAAGTCCTTGGACTTGCATTCAATGAATGACAAACAACACAGACAGAGACTCCAGGTATCTCTTCAGCGAACCAAGTGAACAAATTGTAGTGCTCTTAGAGTATGGTGATGAGCTCATCTTATAGGCCTATGTCAAAGATTATGCTTATTCGAGGCATCCCTTTCTATGGCAAGGATTTCCTCAAACGCCTCATTGGACGTCTAGCTCCAAGGCATCTTGATGCACACTACTTATACCACACAGATAGTAGGTGTGCATTTTGTCAAGGTTGTCTGGATGGTGATCACTTCTGCCTCTGTTAACCTCAATTTTGGTGAAGTCTTTCTTTCCTCTTAGTACTTAGGATTTAG
>JXCR01130062.1:36126-60421 GCA_002079205.1 Phalaenopsis hybrid cultivar
AGAGCACTGTCTGGAACTCCATGCAAACCAAACGTTTCAGAAACAGAATTAAGGCAAATCTCAGAGAATGCTGATGGAACCCCTAGCTTGCCCGTTTCATTCGCATAATGTGCAATAGAAATTGTAACAAGGGCATTGATGTAGCGGCAGCAATGTCCCCTCTCATTTGGATCCGAACAAGCAGAAATTGCCAANAGTGCTCAAATCAAGTGTCACCCTACTTTCCATACATTTATGGCCAACCTCTCTTCCCTCCAAAATAAGTTATGGAAAAAGTTCAAATCACCATTTAAATAGCAGTGGTTGAATGTTCCAAACAAGCAATCAGTTGAAATATGAACCATTTTCTCTTATGACATAACCAAAATTATCAATGAAAAAAATGTTTTCTTTTTTTCGTTCTTTTTTTCCTATATATAACCACCTGACATACATTTTTTTTATTATTGCAAAATGAAATATTAAACTTTGCCTGTGCCAAATCCCTTAGTGAAGCTTGGCGGCTAATTCAAACCCTAACCGTTAGAACATATCCCAACCTCACTTCCAAAGCTTAACCTAACATCTCTAACCTTTCTCAAGCCTCCGTCATTATACAACCCCAACAAATAATTCCCACTCAACCTCCACCTCTGGACCGCCTTCAACACCACCACAAAATCTAACTCTATCCTTCATTTGAGCTCTCCAAAGTTCCCATCATATAATCATAAGTCATCACCAAGCATTGAAAGAATTTTAGTCATAGAGATCATATCACCAACCTATATGAGCCTTGGTTATTGAAAAATACATAATCAGTTTGCATCTAGCGTTGAAGAGGAAAATTGGCTCACCAATGAACTTGACATCCTCTAGGCCATACATTATCTAGATTATATAGCAACAGCTAGCAAGCTAAGGAGCATGTCAATTGTATTCTTCCTGAAGGCTATAAAGCAATACTTTTGTTCCGCTGACTCTGAGTCTCAGAAGTAAAAATAGCTCACAACACAATAAATTGATCAGTGACTAAGTTTTTATATAGATCCACCACTGTCATACAATCACAATCCTAAAGAGCAAAAAATTTTTAGAAGGTGGATACAACCTCATTTTTTATGAGGTCGGCACATCCTATTCTTCAGTCTATCTTTAGATCCTAGTATCAAATACTAGGAATTCCTTACAAAAGACTTCCTCAGAGAACTAGTTAATGGTTGAATATAAACTTGGAACCCAAACTCATATCTCTCTTCTCGTTAGTTTAATATGAACTCACTTCGGTCCTTAACTCTATTAATTAAAGTTAAGCTGACCATGGTTAGGTCATTAAGAACCAGGAGTAAAACACCCTAACGGAAAAAAATGTATTATTATGTTACCCTTGAAACCCTTGACCTTTGGAATCTAATTCAAACCATTAGGAGCTTTCCTAAGAGCTCTTGGACCCACTTTGACTCACCCAGGTTATATTGCCCACATGACCTAGTAAGGCCATAGTGACCTTCTGAAACCCAACAAATAAATCAAACCCCCTTGCTAAAAGATTTGGTTAAGAGTAAACTTACATGGCTTCTAAGTCACTCAAATACTTGAGTCGACCCGGGTTAGCCTGTTCAACGTGCCTTAGTAGATCAATTTACACCCCATAAAATCTTCCAAAATCGAAATCAAATCAATCTAAATTTAATCTAAAATTAAAACTAAATTTGAACTTGAATTTAAAATAAATATAAACATTGAATTAAAACTAAACATAAATTAAAATAAACTTAAAGCTAAAATGTAAACTAAAATTAAAATAAACCAAACCAAATTTTTAAATAAACTAATAAAAAACTAAATCTAAATTCAAAATATAAACTAAATTAAATCCTACACTGAAACATATAAAATTTAACTTAAACTCTAACAAAAAACAAAAATTTATACTAAAGCTGAAATAAACTAAGCAACAAGTTAATTTAAATTTAAAATTAAACTAAATTAAACACAACTTAAACTTAACATAAATTTAAAAATGAAGTTTGAACAAAACCTAATCATATTCATCTATCATAGGACGTTACAGCAACAAAAACAACAAGCCTTTATCCCATGGAGTCGGCTACATAAATTCTTTTTCTCCATTGTGTCCTATTGAATGTCATATTTTAATTTAATTCTAATAAATTAAGATCATCTTTTATATATTATGCGCAAACTTTTTTAGGTCCGCCTTTTCCTATCTTAACATAAGTTGAATCACAACATCTACTCTCCTAACAGGATCAAATATGGTTGATGTCATATAAAATAAATATATAGAAGAAATATTACAGATTAAAAAAAAAATTTAAACATCGTGAGCCTGATCCCTAATTCTCATTCGGCTACAAATATGCATGTAAGTGAACCAAGCTGACCCGTGAGTCAGCTTGGATCTAGGTTGATAAGGGCCACATGGACTAAACTCAATGAGCTAAAAAGCGAAGCTCCAGCCNAATCGTGAGCCTGATCCCTAATTCTCATTCGGCTACAAATATGGGTGTAAGTGAACCAAGCTGACTCGTGAGTCAGCTTGGATCTAGGTTAATAAGGGCCACATGGACTAAACTCAATGAGCTAAAAAGCGAAGCTCCAGCCAACCCCGACTCGACTCATTACCACGTGAGCCAGCTTGTTTAAAATTATTAATATAAAAAATACTCAAATTATTTTAAAATTCAACGCTTCATTTTTAAACTATTAAAAATGTTTAAAAAAAAAAATTTATATTTTATGTCAAGTGATTTCTTTTTATTTATCTCTTAAGTGCTCATTCAATTTATCATTTTATTATAACACTAGCTTGAATTAATATTTTTTCCTTTCTTTTATAATAAACAAGCAGATTGTAAGAAATCTCGAACTCATAAAATTACGCTTGAGCTCGGCCTCAAACTCAATTAATTAATCAAGCTCCAGCTCAAACTTAAGCCAAAAATTTCTCGAGCTCGACTCGACTAGTTTACACCCCTAGATACAACCACCAACCAAAATGTCCCTTCCACGAATTAGCTAAAGTGTGATGTGCCGAAAGGAGCTCTTCATTTTTTGCTCGCGTTCCCTCCTTCATTCCCATTCACACAAGAATGAAAGTCCCATCTTATTCCAATCGTATGTGTCCCATCTTATTCCAATCGTACGTGAAAACCAACTATATTGATTCACAAAGCCTCCCTAAGAATCAAATGCAACCCTCTCACTATGATCCCTCTTGTGCTAATANCGAAAGTCCCATCTTATTCCAATCGTACGTGTCCCATCTTATTCCAATCGTACGTGAAAACCCACTATATTGATTCACAAAGCCTCCCTAAGAATCAAATGCAACCCTCTCACTATGATCCCTCTTGTGCTAATAGGTCGCAACCCATCTTCTGCACCAGTCTCCTTTTAGAAATCCATAGCCCTCTCTTGTTCGTACGACAAGCCCTTTCTCCTCATTTCTATTAGGAGGTACGCGCAACGAATGAAACCTTCATCTCTCTCTTTTCTCTTATTGTCACAAGCAGCGGAGTGGCCACTGAATAGGCTATAAGCCACGTAAATCCATTATAAATTTTTTTTAAATCCTTTTCAAATCTTGCCACCAAAGAAACCCTAAATCCAATATAAATCCCCTGAAAACTAATGAAATCCTATTTGAATCCTTCTACAAAATAGCACCAAATTTTGGGCCCAAGCCCAACTCGTCGAACAGTGCCTGCTCCACTTCTACACCACAAAAAAGCCCTATCGAGCTCCTTCTAGTCGCACAACCACACACCAAATCAGTCAGCACTTTTTCAAAAATATGCATTCAGCTCATTTCAAATGAATGTGATCAATTTCTCACATAGATATTTAAGTTTGTGTTATTCTATACTATTATTAAAAAAAAATTGTTATATAGTCAAATTAAATATTCATATTACGAATTACATGACTACGATTTTTTTTGTTTTTTGTGATGCACAAATCATTTTACTTTGCACTCTATAATTTTGCAAGCATGCAATCCAAATATTTGACAAAAGGTCATGAATAGTTTGGAATAAAGACTTTTCTTGCCCCCAAACTTCATGGGTGTTTTGGAGCACTGGTTTAGTTGTTTTACTTTCTCAGCGAGTANTTTGTTATATAGTCAAATTAAATATTCATATTACGAATTACATGACTACGATTTTTTTTTGTTTTTTGTGATGCACAAATCATCTTACTTTGCACTCTATAATTTTGCAAGCATGCAATCCAAATATTTGACGAAAGGTCATGAATAGTTTGGAATAATGACTTTTCTTGCCCCCAAACTTCATGGGTGTTTTGGAGCACTGGTTTAGTTGTTTTACTTTCTCAGCGAGTAATCAAGAAGCCTTATTAAGTACATATTAAAGATGATCGACTCGCTTCATCAATTTCACTTTTGAGATTTTCGAAACAAAATATTTTTTCCAGCAAAGACAACAAGAAAATCTTGTAGGGATTTAAATGTGAGACTACAAATTTTAAACGTGCATTATTTAAGTGATTAAATATGATATTAAGAATAGCATACTACCTCGAAAAGTAGAAATATCATTCTATAATGGATTTAAATAAATAAAATGAATTTTAAAAATAATGGTTGTGTAAGAATCAAATATTGTTTCCCTATCTAACCATCGATTAGATAGTTTATTTTAAACCGGATTNAAAAGTGCATTATTTAAGTGATTAAATATGATATTAAGAATAGCATACTACGTCGAAAAGTAGAAATATCATTCTATAATGGATTTAAATAAATAAAATGAATTTCAAAAAAAATGGTTGTGTAAGAATCAAATATTGTTTCCCTATCTAACCATCGATTAGATAGTTTATTTTAAACCGGATTGCAAATTCCTTCTAATGACAAATCTCTATAATTAATTATATCTTATGAGAAATAATCTCCAAAGCGACGAAGGTAGGGGCTTCGCCTGGCTTTCGGCAGAGGAGCGGGGTAGGGTTCCTTGAGCGAGCGAGGCTAGGGGGTAAAGGTGCGGGCGAACACGGATCCGCGGTATAACCCCGCAATCGAGTTATTATGATATCAGAAAACGTCGTTTTAGGATACTCATCCTAAACGTGCGAAAAAAAACGGCGAGACTACATTTTCAAAACGTCGCCCGCACTTATAAGCTATCGTAAACGGGCCCTAAGAAGAAGAACAACGGAATGTTTGAACTCAGGAGTTTACTTGATGACAATTTGCTAGTTCTGAGCTACCTCCAAATTAATCATTTGTCACTGAACTCCTGATACACCAAAAATATATACATTTTCAAACTCATATTTTATACTCATTTTTTGTGATATTGAAATTTAATGGAAGTTATTTTTATGTTTTCTTGCAGGTTGTTGAATTTTAGGACTTAAACCAAAAAGGGTGAAATTCGAAGCAAAAATGAAGAAGTTGAAATTTGTTCAGCGCCAACGGTGTCGTTTGACAGAGAAGATGAATTTAATTACATGACACTAGCGCCGACGGCGCCAATGTCGGCTCAACCTCGATTTCTAGAAGATTCGACGAATCTGGACGTATTTTAAAGAGTTTTTGGAGGCACATATTGGAGAACCAACTCTAGGCTTTATTTGGGGCCAAAATTGATCAGAAAGGAGACTCTTCCTGCTATTTCATCCCCTCCATTCAACCTTCTACACATCACACATTCTTCAATTTTTCATTTCACAACCATTAGAGTCCATTGTTCTTATAATTTAGAGTTTTGTAGTGAGATTAAGTGTGAACTTTTCTCTAAGAGTGTTGGAGAAGATAAAAAGTAAAAGATTTCTTCTTCGTTCATTTTCTTGAAGAGTCTACAAGGGATTTGCTTTGAGAAAGAGTTTCAGATAAGTGTTGTTTGTTTATTAGTATTGTATGAACTTTCTNAAGAAGATAAAAAGTAAAAGATTTCTTCTTCATACATTTTCTAGAAGAGGCTACAAGGGATTTGCTTTGAGAAAGAGTTTCAGATAAGTGTTATTTGTTTATTAGTATTGTATGAACTTTCTTTTATATATGAAATTTGTGTTTTGTTGTATCTTAATGAAGTCTGAGTAGATTCCTTTATCTTTCTCCCTACTCTGAGATATGGTGAAATGAAGAGATAATTGGGTAGTTTCCTCTATCTTTCTCCCTACTCTAAGATATGGTGAAATAAAGAGATAACATGGAATTGTATGAACTTTCTTTTATATATGAAATTTGTGTTTTGTTGTATCTTTCTCATGAAGTTTGCAGTTTTCTTTATCTTTCTTTCTACTCTGAGATATGGTGAAATGAAGAGATAATATGGATGTGCCAATAATTTACTTTATTTTTCTCTCTACCCAAAGATATAATGAAATGAAGAGATAATATGAATGTGTCATTAAAATATAAAATAAATTATGATAATTTTTCAACTTCGAACTNATTTATTTTTCTCCCTACCCTGAGATATAGTGAAATGAAGAGATAATATGAATGTGTCATTAAAATATAAAATAAATTATGATAATTTTTCAACTTCGAACTTAATTTAATTTTCGATCTGGCCAATTAAACTGTTAAAATATGTTGTGAAACATATGATCCGGGAAATGGAGTATGAGTTCTACAACAGAGCGAGAATCACATTTGATTCCATTAAGGAGAACTTCGTTGATGGAATTAAGTCCAAATAAATAGAGAAATATACTTTGTTGGGTGTAGAATTGGAGAACATTTAGGATGACAGACTAAAATCCTCAATTCGGTCTTAGTGTTTAAAAATTAAAGTGAGAGTTAGCCTTCAGGTGAAAGGAAGTGGGAGTCAATATCCTCCTAGCCTAGCCACGGATTTAGGGACTAGACCTGGGATTAGCCAATGATTTTCTATAGCACTGTATCAAGGTAGAGAATTAAAACTGTTCATATTTGGCACAATACATATTTGAACCATTTATCTCTATCTCATTTTACCAGAACATCATTATAGTGGGAAATATGTTTTTTCACATAAGAAATCTTTATCATATAAACATAGTTTAATAGTTTAAAAGATTAATACTTTTTTTANCGATTCCATTAAGGAGAACTTCGTTGATGGAATTAAGTGCAAATAAATAGGGAAATATACTTTGTTGGGTGTAGAATTGGAGAACATTTAGGATAACAGACTAAAATCCTCAATTCGGTCTTAGTGTTTAAAAATTAAAGTGAGAGTTAGCCTTCAGGTGAAGGGAAGTGGGAGTCAGTATCCTCCTAGCTTAGCCACAGATTTAAGGACTAGACCTGGAATTAGTCAATGATTTTCTATAGCACTAAATTAGGGTAGAGAATTAAAACTGCTCATATTTGGCACAATACATATTTGAACCATTTATCTATATCTCATTTTATCAGAACATCATTATAGTGGGAAAGATGTTTTTTCACATAAGAAATCTTTATCATATAAACATAGTTTAATAGTTTAAAAGATTAATAGTTTTTGTTTAAACTTTATATTTCAGTCTTGTTATTAGTTAAATAATTTATTTCTGATAATATATCAACATTCGAAATTAGTGACAGTAATTTCTTATTGACTTTATGTGAATTTCCTAGTAAATTTATCATTTCAAATTTAAACCTTCCCCGAGGGATCGATAATTGGGGTTTAATTAAAAAGTTTTTTATTACTTGATAACGATATGTATACTTGCGTAGAATCCCAACATAAATTGTTTAAATTTTTTATTCATAAAATATAGCATCAAGCTTTTGGCACCGCTGCATAGCGAAGTCAACTATACAATTTTTACACAACTATATTATCGTGGGATTAAGTTTTTGGCGCCGTTATCGGGGAAGGTAACGGTAAATTAAGTAAATTTGGTAAATTAGGAAATTTAGAGATAATTATATAAAAAATTGGAAAAAATTAATAAAATCAAAAATTCAAAAATCCAAAAAGAAAATATTTTTTTATTCAAGAATTATTTTTAAGAAATTTTTTTTTTGCTTATTATATTTGTTTATGCAAAATATTGGATCTGAAGATTTAGTCCCTTACCATTCAGTATTAGAGCATACTATTAGAAAAATTTGAAAACAAAAAAAAATTAATAAATTTAAACGAAATGGCGAATAATTTAAATAATCAAATCAACGAAAATCGATAAAGACCTTTAAAAGATTATGCTAATTCGACAGCAGATGAACTTCACTTGACAATTCAAAATGTTGATGTTGCTGCTAATCAATTTGAACTTAAACATGTTATTATTCAAATAGTACAAAATAAACAATTTGGAGGAACGCCTACTGAAGATCCAAACTTACATCTTACTAATTTTCTCGAAATTTGTGCTACTTTCAAATATGACGGAGAGTCTAATGATGTTGTTAGGCTTAAACTTTTCTTTTTTCATTAAGAGATAAAGCCAAGGTGTGGTTAAATTCATTAGCACCTGGATTAATTAAAACTTAGGGAGAACTATCACAATAATTTTTAGCTAAATATTTTCCACCCTCGAAAACTGCTAAGCTTAAAAATGACATTACNCTAATTTCTTATTGACTTTCTGTGAATTTCCTAGTAAATTTATCATTTCAAATTTAAACCTTTCTCGAGGGATCGATAATTGGGGTTTAACTAAAAAGTTTTTTATTACTTGATAACGATATGTATACTTGCGTAGAATCCCAACATAAATTGTTTAAATTTTTTATTCATAAAATATTGCATCAAGTTTTTGGCACCGCTGCATAGCGGAGTCAACTATACAATTTTTACACAACTATATTATCGTGGGATCAAATTTTTGGTGTCGTTACTGGGGAAGGTAACGGTAAATTAAGGGTCCGTTTGGGGCAGCTTGTGCGTTTCAGGATAAGCTGCTTATCTTGAAACGCGGCCCGCGGGCCGGCTGTGGGGGTCGACCCACGGCCTGCGTTTAGTATAAAAATCAAAACGCAATTTCGGATAAGCTGGCGAAACACGCGAACCAAACGGTACGACGGTGTTTTGAAAATGTCGCCCGCACTTATAAGCTGCCCCAAACGGACCCTAAGTAAATTTGGTAAATTAGGAAATTTAGAGATAATTATATAAAAAATTGGAAAAAATTAAAAAAATCAAAAAATCAAAAATCCAAAAAGAAAATATTTTTTTATTCAAGAATTATTCTTAAGAAATTTTTTTTTGCTTATTATATTTGTTTATGCAAAATATTGGATCTGAATGTTTAGTCCCTTACGATTCAGTATTAGAACGTACTATTAGAAAAATTTGAAAACAAAAAAAAATTAAAAATTTAAACGAAATGGCGAATAATTTAAATAATCAAATCAATGAAAATCGATAAAAACCTTTAAAAGATTATGCTAATCCGACAGCAGATGAACTTCACTTGACAATTCAAAATGTTGATGTTGCTGCTAATCAATTTGAACTTAAACATGTTATTATTCAAATAGTACAAAATAAACAATTTGGAGGAACGCCTACTGAAGATCCAAACTTACATCTTACTAATTTTCTCGAAATTTGTGCTACTTTCAAATATGATGGAGTGTCTAATGATATTGTTAGGCTTAGACTTTTCTTTTTTCATTAAGAGATAAAGTCAAGGTGTGGTTAAATTCATTAGCACCTGGATTTATTAAAACTTAGGAAGAACTATCACAATAATTTTTAGCTAAATATTTTCCACCCTCGAAAACTGCTAAGCTTAAAAATGACATTACATTTTTTTGTCAGTTTAAAGGGGAATCGATATATGAAGCTTGGGAAAGATTTAAAGATTTTATTAGAAAATATTCACACCATGCTCTACCAGATTGGTTAATAATTCAAGCATTTTATAATGGATTAGTATGATCACTTAGATCTATTATAGATGCTGTTTCGGCTGGATCAGTAATGTCAAAACTTTTTGATGAAGCATATTCTTTAATTGAAAAGATGGCTACTAATATTTTTCAATGGTCCTCTAAAAGGGTAAATCCTAAGAGAGTAGCTAGTATTCATGATTCTGATGCAATGTCTATTTTTTTTGTTGTTATTTCGAAAATGATTGATTAAATAGGAGTGAACTATTCTCAAATACCCCCAGTATTAGAGAAAAATTCACTATGACAGATCATTAATACTCAATCATCTTATGAAACTTTAATTACTATAAATAATCAAAATAACAATTTCTATTCTAACTTTTATAATCCTTGATGGAAAAATCACTCTAATTTTAATTGGAATAATTATAACAATTCGGTGAATCCCTCTGGAAATTTAAACAATCAAGAAAATCCTAGTTATCGACATTATTATCCTCCTGATTTAACCCTAATCCTAACTCATAAGTTAAGGAAAAGAAGTTGGCGATGGAAGAAGTAATGTTAAACATGAGAAATCAAATACAGAATCAAGGGACTGCTATTAGAAATATTAAAAATCAATTAGAACATATTGCTACTGCACTCAGTAACAGACCTTCTAGAATTCTTCTGAGTATGGTGGAAGTTAATCCAAAATATCAAAATAAAGAGCAAATTAAAGTTATTCAATTGCGAAGTGGAAAAGAAGTTGAAACAAGGATCCGAAGAGAAACTGAAGTTGATGAAGAGAATGAAGAAATAGAAAGAGACCAAAATGAAAATGAACAAACACAAGGTCCATTAGAAAAACTATTATCTATGTTTCCTCAACGACTGAAGCAGAAGAATAAAGTTAAACAATTTACAAAATTTTTGGAAATCCTTAAGAAGTTAACGATAAACATTCCTTTTGTTAAAGCTTTGGAACAAATGTCAAGTTATGTGAAATTTATGAAGGATATACTAAACAAGAAAATGAAGTTTACAGATCATGAGACCATTACACTCAGTGAAGAGTGTAGTGCTATTATTCAGAAAAAGCTTCCTGAAAATTTAAAAGATCTTGATAGTTTTACTATACCTTGTGCTATTGGTAAAAAGTTTTTTGGAAAAGCTTTATGTGATTTAGTAGCGAGTATCAATCTTATGTCTTTATCGATCTTTAAACGTTTAGATTTGGGAAAGATTTTCCCTACTACTGCAACTCTTCAGTTAGTTGATTGATGAATAATTTATCCAAAAGGAGTTATAAAGGATGTATTAGTAAAAGTGGATAAATTAGACTTTATAGTATTGGATATGGAGGAAGATAAGAAAATTCCTATTATTTTGGGGAGATCATTTCTTGCAATAGGGAGAGTTGTAATAGATGTGCAAAAAAGAGAATTAATAATGAGAAGTAATGATTAAGAAGTAACATTTAATATTGCAAAAGCTATGAAATATCTAGCAATACAAAAAGATAATGAATGTTTTAGGATAGAAGTAGTTGATTATCTAAGTAATGAGCAATTCAAGAATGAGTTTGAAAACAAATTAAAGCAATGAGACTTTTTTGAAAACAAGGACATAATAAAAGAAGATGATTTGGATTATATTCAGAGCAAATTTGAAACTTTAGACTTATTGAAAAATGATAAAACAAATATTATTCCTTCAAGTATTAAACCACCTGAACTTGAACTGAAAAATATTACCTGCCCATTTAAAATATGTGATTTTAGGAGAATCATTTACATTGTATGTTATTGTATCTTCTGAACTAACAGAAATTCAAAAATAAAAATTAATAGAGATGTTAAGAAAATATAAAAAGGCTTTTGGATGGACATTAACAGATATTAAAAAAATTAAATCTTCTATTTGTATGTACATAATTCTATTAGATGAACAATATTAACCTAAAGCTGATCCTCAGAGAAGACTAAACCCAATAATGAAAGATGTTAAAAAAAAAAATCTTAAATGGCTAAATGTTGAAATTATACATCTTATTTCAGACAGTGTTTAGGTAAGTCTAATTCACTGTGTTCCGAAGAAAGGATGAATAACAGTTGAAGAAAATGAGAAAAATGAACTAATACCAAAAAGAGAAGTTACGGGTTGGCGAATTTGTATTGACTACAAAAAATTAAACTTGGCCACCAAAAAAGATCACTTTCATTTACATTTTCTAGACCAAATGTTGGATAGATTAGTTAGGAACAAATATTATTATTTTTTAGATGGATATACCGGTTATCACCAAATTCTAATTGCTCGAAAGGATCAAAAAAAGACAATATTTACTAGCTCATATGGAACAATTGCTTTTCGTAGAATATCTTTTAGACTATGCAATGCACCTGCAACATTTCAAAGATGTATGATCTCAATCATTAGGAATTTTATTGAACATAGAATGGAAGTGTTTATGGATGATTTTTCGGTATTTGGAACTTCGTTTGAACTATGTTTAAATAATTTAGAAAAAATCCTGGAAGTATGTGAAAAAACCAACCTTACTAAATTGAAAAAATGTCAATTTATGGTTGCAGAAGAAATTATACTTGGGCATAAAATTTCTGAAAATGATATGGAAGTAGATCCTGAAAAAATTCAAGTTATTGACAAATTACCACCTCCAACTAATGTTAAAGGGGTAAGAAGTTTTTTAGGACATGCTAATTTCTACAGTCGTTACATAAATTTTTTTTCTAAAATAACTAAGTCATTATGTCAACTTTTAAAAAAGAACGCGAAATTTAATTTTAATAAGGAATGCATAAAATCATTTGAATTATTGAAAGAAAAATTATTCACTGCACCTATAATAGTTCCACTTGATTGGGAGAAACCATTTGAAATAATATGCAATGCTAATGGTTATGTTATTGGGGTTGTGTTAGGACAAAGGCACAACAAAGTTTTTAAAGTAATATATTATGCTAGCAAAACTTTAAATGATGCTCAAATTAACTAAACTACTACTGAAAGAGAGTTGCTCGCTATTGTTTATGCCTTTGATAAATTTAGACCTTACTTAATTAGAACTAAATGTATAATGTATACAGATCATTCTGCTATTAAATATTTGATGCAAAAGAAGGATGCTAAATTAAAATTAATTATATTGATACTTCTATTGCAAAAGTTTGATTTTACCGTAGTTGATAAAAAGGGAAATGATAATCATATAATTGATCATTTGTTTAGAATAGAAATAAAAATATTAACTAATTTTGCAAATAAAATTTTAGATAATTTCTCTGATGAACAATTATATAGTATTGATGAAATGAATGTACCATGGTATGTCGACATAGTAAATTATATTGTAAGTGTTATTTTACCATCTGATATCAAAAATCCACAATTAAAGAAATTTATACATGATTCAAAATTCTATTTTGGGATGACACATATTTATATAAACAATATAAAGATCTAATTATAAGAAGGTATGTGTCTTATGAGAAAACTCAACTGATAATTGAAATAAATCATGATTATAAATTTGGAGGACATTTTGAATCAAATAGAACTGCATATAAGATTTTGCAAGCTGAATTTTGTTGGTCTACTCTTTTTAGATATGTTAATAAATATATTAAAACATGTGATCGATGTCAACGAGTAGGAAACATTTCTAGAAGAAATGAAATGTCTCTAAATTACACATTAAAAGTTGAAATTTTTTATGTGTGGGATTAGATTTTATGGGATCATTTATGCCTTCAATTGGGAATTTATATATATTGTTTGTTGTTGATTATATGTCTAAATGGACTGAAGCTATGGTTGTACCTAGATGTGATGCTCGGAGTGTTTTTAAATTTTTAATTAAAAATATTTTTATAAGATATGAAATGGCGAGAGTAATTATTACTGATGGAGGATCTGATTTTAGGAATAAGAGAATTGAAAGTTTGATAAAGAAATATGATATTATGCATAGATTCTCTACTGTTTATCATCATCAGACTAGCGATCTAACAGAGATATGAAATCGTGAAATTAAACGAATTTTAGAAAAAACTGTAAATCCTTATAAATTGGATCGGTCTGCTAGATTAAATACTGCATTATGGGCATGCAGAACTGCTTATAAGACTTCCATAGGAATGTCCCCATATAGACCTATCTTTGGAAAAACATGTCACTTAACAGTAGAAATGGAGCATAAAGCATTTTGGTATATTAAGAAATTTAATTTTAATTTAAAGGATGCTGGTGAGAAGATTATTGCAACTCAATGAGCTTGATGAGATTAGAAATGAAGCATATGATAATGCAAAAAATTTATAAAGAGAAAATGAAAATATGACATGATCGGAAGATTCTAAAAAACAAGTTTGAACCTGAACAAGAAGTTTTATTGAATAATATAAGATTGAGATTATTTCCAGGAAAACTGAAATCCAAATGGTTAAAACAATTTAAAGTGATTAAAGTTTATCATTACGGAACTATTGTTAAAGATCCTAAAATTGGAAAGATATTTAAAGTTAATGGGCATCGATTGAAACATTATTATGAATAGCACGTACCACAATTTAAAGAAATTTTAATTTTCAGTCAACCCAACTAATCAAATGGTATGTCGGACTGACGACGTTAAACCAAGCGATTTATGAGAGGCAACCCATATATATATATATATATATAAATATATNCATAAGAATTTCTTATCAACTTCAACTCCCAAGTGTAAATCCATGTAATAAATCATGTAAATCCTGTAAAAGAACTCATATTTACTTTAACATTTCTAAGAAGTGAATCTCAAATACTCCCGACTCCAATCATGAGATCTAGTTAATGGGAATGTGCAGATTGTTGGGGTGTTGCATTAAGAAAATTTAAGTATATTTCAAGCTCATTATGTTTATCCATGAAATGACATAATCTATGCTCAACCAAGGGAAAAAAAATCAAGCTCCACATTAATAGCATCTCCAGCAAAAGAGATCTCCTGCTACACCNCGTATAGTTCAAGCTCATTATGTTTATCCATGAAATAACATAATCCATTAGACTTTTATGCTTACCCAAGGGAAAAAAAATCAAGCTCCACATTAATAGCATCTCCAGCAAAAGAGATCTCCTGCTACACCAAAGTCNTATGTGCAGATTGTTGGGGTGTTGCATTAAGAAAATTTAAGTATAGTTCAAGCTCAATATGTTTATCCACGAAATAACATAATCTATTAGACTTTTACGCTCAACCAAGGGAAAAAAAATCAAGCTCCACATTAATAGCATCTCCAGCAAAAGAGATCTCCTGCTACACCAAAGTCGCATGCATTCACAACCCCAAACAAACTCCAGCAACACCGCAATCATGTGTGCCCTCATCATTTGCTACTTAGAACATCGCAACAAGCTAACTACAACAGAAATAGCATCTTCAATTCACATGTAAGCATAATTTCCAGGCATACAGTTACCCAAAAAGTTCAAAAGGCATTAGCAGAACTGCAAAGAAAGTTCAATCTAGCAACGGTAAAACAGCCATAAAAGGGTAAATATTGTCTTGGTATCTATGGAAAATTAAATTGGTCGACTTAAGCATATTATGTCCAATATTCATTTAATCCCCTTTTGTTTGGACTGCGCCTATCATATTCAAAATGATGAGAACTAAGGAATTAAACTACCTGAAGAAGTCATAACCTGATTCAGCTAGATGTTTACTGATCATAGTATGACCTTCCAACTTTCGCTTTTCATCAAGATACCACTAAAAATGAGAAAGGAGAGAAAAAGGGGGGACAAAGCCCATCAAAGTCTACAACATTGTGTGCAGAATCAAATGCTCATAAGCTTTCATAACAGCCCAAACAAGCAATCAGTTGGAAACTTATTTTGAGCTCTATGAAATCTTAAGTCGTGAAGCAGCAAGTCGTACTTGGACAAGAGTCCTATCAGCCAAACTCAAGTGTGAAGTTCGACCTCTGATCACGATGGTGAAACCGCCTTAACCCGAGTATACAAAAGATTATATTAATGTCGGTGAAAAAGTCCGTTCAGCGTATGCTCACTATTTAACGAAAGCTTTCAGTACAAGCTTGGTCAACCAACAGTCTTAATCAACCCCCAGGTCACATTGTTCTCCAAGGCGCATGTGGAAAGGAAATTAATCCAATTAGAATTTTAAATTAGCAAAGAAAAACCAGATTAGCTCTTCATTGTTTAGTTTCCAATATTTTCCTTCCTGGGGAACGCCGTTTTATAACTTCATTCTACTGAAACCATCGTACGGCCATAAAAGGAAGAGACCGCGATAAAAATCAGAAAGCTCTATCACCACCAGGAAACAGAGATGATCGAATAATGAAAAACAGCTCAGCATTTTAAGAAGAAAATCTCAAATGCTCACAATATAACTAAACCCCAGTTTTAAAAAGGTCTCCCAGTAAACCAACATCACCATAAGAAAAAATATGAGAGAGAAACTTCATGGTAGAAGAGGCGGAAAGTCCTTGTTCACACCATACGGCATTGAAAGAGAGCATCTTGCCTTATTAAGAAGGGTGTGAAAGAACTTACCTCCTGTGATGGCAACAACGCCTCGAACTTCCAAAAGAACGATCGAAAACAACAAGCCAATAAGCAGAGCCAACATTAGAGAAGAGTCGAGGGACGGAAGAGAGAGAGAGAGAGAGAGAGTGCGTGTTCATGTGATTCGGTCTGCTTTCGAGTATTACTACTTGCGCGGGCAGGCAGCCATCCAGTCACTACATTAGCCGCATTTAGACCTACTTCGTGCAAGAGAAAACAAAGACATTCTCGGCGGCAGAGGCACCTGTCTATATTACGAGTATGTTATGAGTTTTTCCCAAAAAAAAAAATATATCAGAAGTTTAGATGTGGTTTAACTTGAAGATGATATTATTTAGATATTATTAGTAGTATTGTGATGTTATTTTATTAAAATAATATCATAATACTTTCAAGAACACCTCTAATAATATCATCGGCACCTATTAATTTTACTATTTCTTTTGTGTACATTGATAATAGTGTTATTCCTAGAAATGATTTATGGCATTATCACTCCTCTTTAGTGGATCATATTTATGAACATTGAATTATTTTGGAAAAATTTAATTCCATTAAAAGACATAAAGAGAAAATTGGTTGTTCTCCTCATATTTCAGTAAACTTATTGATTTTAATAACTTCATTTTTAATATTAGGCATATTGATTTTTTTTATAATGGTCTTTATTTTTGTTGATTCAATCAACAAAAAAAAATCTATTAAGGAGTTCATTGGATTAAGCTTTTTACAACGATCTTTGGATGGAAACGTTCATTCTTCTTTTTTTTTAAGATTTTGAAACATTTAACTTCTGTTCATTTCCAAATTCTTATTTATTTTCGTAATTCTTAAAAAAAATTTCTAATTTTATGCACAAAAATTGTTGAAATTGTTGTCAAAACCTTACTTCTATTGTGGATTATGTTTGGACTATAAAATTAAAGGGAGATGATCTCTTTGCTCTCCTCAAGAAGTTGAAAAATATTGAAATTGATTTGAAAAGATATAGTTTGAATTCTAGTAATATCATTTCTAATAATATTAATTTATTAAAAAATCGATAATATGTTGTTATATCTCAATTTGATAATGACCCGAATGACAATTCTATTTTAGAGGAAGCAGCACTTATTCAATTTCAATTAGCTAATGTTTTACATAACAAATATAAATGATTAAAATAAAGAGTCAAATGCTATTGCCTTTCTAAAGGTGAGGACAATGTTAAGTTTTGATAATAACCCGAATGGCAATTCTATTTTAGAAGAAGCAACACTTATTAAATCTCAATTAGCTAATGCTTTACATAACAAATATAAATGATTAAAATAAAGTGCCAAATGCTATTGCCTTTCTAAAGGCGAGGACAATGTTAAGTTTTTATATCAAAAAATCAAAATCAATAGTTGTAGCTATTTTATTAAGGAATTTTTTTTTAATAATTCTTATTGTAATACTAAAAAAGATATTTCTAGAGAGATTATTTCTTATTTTTATGAGGTTTCAATAGTCATTTTCTTTAATTATGCTTATGAATCTAGTTTTTATTATGTCAATCATGTTTTAAATTATAATGGTTGTTTAGATCTTAAGGATTTTTGAATGATGAGATTAAGAAAGTTTTTTTCTCTATTAGGCTTAATAAGTCCATTGTTTCTGATTGTTTTCGACAAATTTTTTTAAGGAAATTTGTGATATTACTAGAGCGCATTGTATTGTTGTTGCTAGTTTTTTCGCTCCTCTAATCTTCATAAAAGAATTAATCATACTGTCATTATTGTCATTCGTAAGTGTAATTAGGTTCAATATTGTTGTTGATTTTAGACCAATATCACTTTGTCATGCGGTTTATAAGGTTTTTCTAAGCTTACTATGAATAAACTTAAAATTTTACTTTCAATGATTTTCATCCAGCTCAAGCTGCTTTCATCAATGATTGTGATTTTGTTGACAATATTTATTTTGCCTATTGAATTCTTATTTGGCTTCGATTATACTAATTTAGCAAATTTTTTTTTACTAAAGTTGATATTAAAAGTCATTGATAAGTTTTTGTCAAATTATCATTGATAAAGTTGCATGTATGGGTTTAACTAAGACTTTCATTTACAGTTTGTGTTTCTAATCTTTAATTTTTTTATCACTAATAATGAAATGAATGGTTGTTTTTTTTTTTCTTTCTTTGGACTTATACATGGGTGTCCTCTTTCACCTTATATTTTTATCATTATGATGGATGCTTTCTATTGGCTTATGGAAGCTCATCCTTCTAATTTTATTATTTCTAATCATATTCTTAATAGTTATAAGATCTCTCATCATATATATGTTGATTTATTTATCTTTAGTAAAGTTGATGTAATCTTATTAACAATCTCAATTGTATTCTCTATAATTTTTATAAATCTACTAATTTAAGAGATAATAAAGATAAATTTGTCATTTATTTTTTGAAATCAGCTGATTCTAGTTTACAAAAATACTTATGTCAAGTTAGTGGTTTCTCATTAAAACCTTACAATGTTATTATTTAAGTGTTTCTATCGACTCTTTTAAGCTGTTGCAACTCACTGTTCTAAGTTAAGGGATAAGTTACAACATTAGCTTTCTGGTTGGGAGCTAAGATTTTATTATTTTTTGGTATATTTTAACTATTAAAAAATACTATTTAGAGTTATTTATATCACTGGTTTTGTGTTATTAATATTCCTAAAATTTTAAGAAATAAAATATCTTCCTTGTGTCATAATTTTCTTTTTAATAATGATTCTAACTCTAAATTACATATTAATTTTGGCTTAACACTTATAAGCCTAAGATTTATGGCAGTCTTGGTTTTCCTAATTTAAATATGATTAATTTAATGTAAAACTCTAAATTATATGGAGACTTCTTCTCTTTTAGCGACTTGGTATTTTAATCATTATGGATCTTTTTAAATTAAACATAGGAGTGGCTTTTTTTAGAGGAATTTATCTCAAGTGGCTTTTAAAATTAGAAATTCTCTTCAATTTTAAATCAGTTTTAAATGTAACTTCATTTCTATTTTGATCATTGATTGAATAATTTTTCTCTTTTTGAGAAGTTTGAAAATGTTTTTTTATTTGATTTACTCTTTCATTTTTCATTATATTGAAAGAAGTTATTCTCAATAAAAAATGGAAATTCTCATCTTGTAATATTCCTAATTTTTTAAATTATGTTTATTATATCCTTACTAAAAATAGTTTAATTATTATCTTTGGAATGGTTATGATAAATAAACTCATAAATGAATTTATAATCCAATTTTTCATAGCTCTTATATTATTGATTAGAATAATTATGTCTCATTTAAATGATATTCTATTAAATTTGTTATTGATATTGGGATAACTTTACTTAATTGTCTTAAAACTAGTGAAATATTGAGTGCTAGAGGTATTATGATTCATAATTCTTGTGGTTTATGTTTGGATCATAATGAAACTAATAATCATATTATCTTTAGATGTAAATTTGGCCACTCTTAATTAAAGAGATATAATCCTGTGGAATTTTTTATATTTTAAGTGGAATTTTTTATCACTAATAATGAAATAAATTTGGCCACTCTTAAACTATGTTGAATATTCCTTCACAAGAGGAATCATTATCCTCTAATATTATTAAGAAATTTTACTTGTTGATTATTCATGTTATAACTTATTTTTTTAGAGAAAGTGGAATGCAAGAATTTTTTTAAATTTTTTTTCTTCAGTTGATGTTATGATATTTAATGTTCATGAAATCATTAAGTAGAAGAGTAAAATATGAAAGTTCAAAGAAGATATTTTTTTTTTGTATATTAAAGATCATTATAAGTTATGCTCGTACTATTTTCTTAGATTGTTACGTTTTTTCTCTTTTTTTGCTTCAATATCAAGTTTGATTATATATCTTAGCATCCCTTTATTAATGCTTTGATATTATATTAAACTCATGACTTTTGTGTGTTTTGATGTTTTCCAACTAAAGTGTAATCATGTTTTTGAATATTTATGATCATTTTTATTTAGGATGTTCATAATACTTGGAAGGAATTTGACCCGACCCACAATTAGGCAGATTTTTATATTCCAAAAGATCGCCAAAACCTTGAGCCAATTTGTATTTAGCAGCTAATGTGCACAAATGAAATGTTATAAAGTTTAGAATAATAGTTTTCACACTAGGGGTACTATGCAAGTATATGTATCATTTCATGTAATATAGAGTTTTCTTTAAAAACCCAGTATTGATCCCTCAGGGAAGCAATAATTCTTTGTATAGAGTTTTAGTGAAACTTTTACTTAAAACTGCATATATTAATCAAGAAAATATAATATCAAGTTTAGGTGTAAAGTAAGCTACTAAATTCCTACAAGTTCTGTTTAAAATTAAATGAAATGTAGAAATTCTAAATTATGCTAAATGTAAAAAAGAGCTCTAATTATGAAACAAATCTTTCCCTTGCAATTAGTTCATATTCTGTGTAGGAATCAAAAGGTTTAAATGATGTATTGTGACAAATAGGAGCATACATATTCTTTACCATTTCCCGAGTGCATAAAAAACATTAGTTAATCTAAAGTAAGTTCTTGATTGTATGCTAGTGTTGAGTAAATTCTAACATGTCACTTCTAGATTACCCACTATGCCCTCTCTACAGGACCTATTAAGGACTCAGGTTCCAACTCTAGACCAAATTGGTAAAGGATTTAGCATGTCAACCTAAAAACACTAATTCTACGCCCATCAAAACTTATCTCCCTATCTATTTGAACTCTCCTTAGATTTTGGTTGCCCTTCTTTTAAGGTTAGTATAGTACTCACTAGTTGGGTGAAATCATAGCCCTCCCAAGTCATTATGTTTCACAATGGATTTTAACATTACAAGTTGCTTGTTTGCAAAGTAAATGAAGAACCGGAGAAAATATCATCACAATTTTTGTAATAAAAAAAGTTCTAAACAAATAGCATCCTATACGTAATTACTTCTTATTGCAAGGAGAAAAAAAAGGAAAAATACTCAGATTTCTTGGGGATAACAAAACAAAGCATGATTTATATTAAAACTCAAGTTCAGAAATACAAATATTTATCTCAAACTCTTCCCCATGCAATCCTCTTAAGTTCTCTGACTTCCTTGATTGTAATAGACTCTTAAAACACTCACAAAACTCCAGCAATCACAAAAAATCACAACTCTCTCAATATGGTGGTCGCCCACTCTAATGGGGGTCAAATCTACTCTAAAACGACTCCACACACACACACACACACTTCTCGTTTGGAATTCATCCCTATATGTAAAGCTCTGAAAATCACCAAGGGTTGCTTCTAAAACCTCTTCAAAATTCATCCTAATTCATAAAATAAAAGGGGTAACCGTTTCTGGTGTCTAGGTGCCAATCTCGTCTAGACTCTAGTGCATAGACAACAGAAGTTGTGCTTAAGCGCCAATACTTCATGACTCAATTTGTATCCATTCACTACTTTCCCTAAAAACTCCATTTAATGTACCTGAAATCAAAACATGCAAAATATCTTTCATTAAAGTACAATATCATAAAAAATGAGCATTAAATCTACACATAAAATAGGTAATTTTAAGGCGTGTCAATTCCCCAAAACTTAAATATTATTTATCCTCAAGACACTCTTTTACTATGTAAAAATATTATAACTTATGGTAGTGAGTTTCACTTAAAGATTCCTAACGTTTTTGTCCTAAAAATACGATAGTGAAAGTTTTAAGAAAATTTTCAATAACTCAGGTTATAACTAAATTATAAGAAAATTCAGCAATCAAGTTTAGAAATTTTGATTTTCTATTCATTTAAAAAAATAGTTGTAATATGTCATACTTCTGAATCTTAGAAGAATTAAAAGAAAAGAATTATATGAGAACTCTACTAGTAAAGATACTAATACTTTTAGAATTATAATTAAGCTTAGAAATGCAAGTAATATTCTTCCTTTAAGTTGATTCAAGTGAAGCTAATCCTTAATTAGGCATTAAAGCGCCCCTAGTGTGTTCTATTTTTCTGCATGTTTTATGTCAAATCTCTGGTAATAGTGCCAAAAACTTGACCCAATATATATTAAGTAGTTAATGTGCAAAATTAAAATATTTATAAAATATATAAAATAGTTCACACACTAGGGGTTCTACGCAAGTGCATATATCGCTTCAAGTAATATATGACTTTCTTTAAAAACCCTAGTATCGATCCAACAGAGAAGCGCAGTAAGAAATCTCTTAGACTGATTCTAGTCTACTATTATCAAGTCTTAGTTTGGAAGATGGAAATTCTTATGATAATAATATAAATCACATTATTCAAACTATAAAAATTAAAGTAAGAAAGAAAAGTTAAAATAGGTTTAATGAATGCAAACAGAAATGTGACTAAAATAACTAAGTTTACTAAACTAATTTTTAAACTTTAAAGTTAAATTTACTAAGACTAAACAAAGTTTTGTAATGAAGAGTTTAAATTTAAGAAAACATCCTTCCCCTTTACAATGAGTATATAGATTGTGAAGAAATTAAAATCATTTAAAAATATATAAAAATTATTTTGTGCCAAATAGGATGTTGACCTCATTTTTTGTTGAGGTTTAGTTTTTCCTCTTTAGTAGCTTAGGGTCTAGTCATTGGATTTTTCCTGTTGACTATTCCTAGAAAACTAGACATGGAACCCTCACCATTAGAAATTTTACCTTCTTCTTCTTTACTCAACTTGAAGTTCCACATATTGCTCTCAACCTCTAAATACTTAGTAGGTGGGGTCACTGTGGGGGAAACTCAAGATGAGTCACCCTTAGGATTGCTGGACCTTAGGGTTGACCCTGGGTGTTGGTCTGGAGTTAAGGCACTCACTACACTCACTACACTTATCTACACTCACAATCACTCACAACCCTGAACTCAAATTTCTAGCCTAGATCCCTTGATCTTTTGGGATACTCATGTAGATGGTCACCTAAACCTACTAGCCCTAGGGCTGTGGTCTGGCTAGAACCACTACATAGAGGACCCAAAATGGGGTTTCCTTTGGTCCATGGCTTATTGGTGATGATTGGTACCTCAACTCTACCAAAATACCCATCTTGGCCTTTTACCCCTAAAACACCCCCAAATTACCAAAATACCCCACCATAGCTCCAAATCCCAAAAATTCCCAGAAAATCCTAATAAATCTCAAATATTCCCAATTTCATTTCTTTTAATTATCACATGACCAAATTTGGCCAATTTGACCATCTCTAACCAAAATCCCCAAATTACTCTTTAAAGATTCAAATTTCCCCAAATTNTGGTGACTTCTCAAGCTATCCTATTATTTGGCTTCAATTTAGAAGAAACCATTTAGATGTTTTATCCTACAATTTTTATTTATTAGGATTTACATTTGTGTGAAGCAATCAGCGCACATAACCTTGAAGATGTGAGGATTTAGGTCATGATGAACGACAACCTCGGAATCCTATGGCAAGTTTAGGGCTTAGATTGTACAACAGCATTGTACAAATGCCTAAAAGATGTGTTTGAGGATTTATGTTGCACTAGGAGAACGACCTCGATATCCTATGGCTTTGTTATTTTAAAGCTAAGGAAAAATGTGTTGTTATAGATCCTCTTGCTGTTGAAGATGGCCTGCAAATGCCTAAAAGATGTGTTTGAGGATTTATGCTGCACTAGGCGAACGACCTCGATATCCTATGGCTTTATTGTTTAAAGCTAAGGAAGGATATGTTATTGTAGATACTCTCGCTGTTGATGACGGCCGGGCTGCTCACCATGTAAGCTCTAAGCTCCTCGTTTTAGCAGAGTTCAAGTTTTCTAGGTCATTTGGTTATAATGTCAAATCAAGTGACCCTATGGTTAAAGTTCTTTAAATTTTATTATGGGCATATTAAAGTTGATTAAAG
>JXCR01130062.1:68774-94478 GCA_002079205.1 Phalaenopsis hybrid cultivar
TTAAAGTGCAATATCACTAAAAGCCATTAAAATTGAGCACAAAATAAGTATGAAAAAGTAATTAATTTTAAGCGTGTCAGGCATCTCATCAAGCTTTTCTCACATATTTTTTTATACTTTTCTTTTCTTTTTCTTTCAAAATCTTTTTAAGCCTATTTTTTATTTCCTTTTTCTTTTCTTTCAGGATCTTTTTATTCCATACATTTTTATGTGAGGATTACTATATCTGGATAACCTTTATTGATTTTGAACTTCACTTTCCTCTTCCTAAAGTTAAAAACATATCTCACTTTCTTTACTTGATAGCATGTGTTAGTAAAAAAAATGATTTTTCATAAAGTCTCTAATTCTTTATTTAAGTATAGATCTATGATCCTGAGTGTTTTAAAAATATGACTTTTTTCTACTCTGAAAAGTAAAAGCATCATCCTATACTTTCATACCAAATTATCTTACCTCTATAACTATTCCTTTATTATATGGAAATTATACTTAATTCTAGTATTACACTTATATAACCAAAAATATAGTTCTCCAAAGTCAACACCACATACCACAGGCTATGTTAAAATAATATTTTAAAAATATAGTTTATTGAGAATAAATAAAGTTTAGTTTTAAGAAGAAAAATTTATCCTTCCTTCAAACATGAATTTTTAAATAGTTTAAAGTAGTACAATTCATAATAAGTATGAAGAAAGAGAAAATTTAAAAGTTCTAAATAGGAGAATAGTGCAGGTACAAGTACTAAAGATAGGTGTTGAGTAGTAGTAAACCTAAAATCAACATGTTTAGCATGAAAATTGCAATGTAAGAGTCTACTCAAACACATAAGTAATACTGAATAAGTAGGGGCAAGAGTAGCATTCACACAATAAAATAAGAAGTGCAACTACATCAATCCAACATAAATACATATTAGAAGTGAATAAATAAAGAAAATCTGCATGTATGATCTACAACAGAAAAGTAAAAACTAAATAGTCCTCCTCCTCCTCATCATCATCATAAATGTCCTCATTCATCGAATGATGACACTTATGTGGAGAAAATCAAGGGTAAGTAGGAAACTCAACAAAATGATCACCCATACAAAATCTCAATAATGTCTCATCATAAGTTGCATCGTAATCACTCTTCCTCTGCAGGTATTATTCTACATGATCCCATCTTTCTTTCATATCTTTCAATCGACACTCAATCAAGAACTTATCAGACTGGTGCTCCACATATCTCTCACTCAACACGACCCAAAAACTAGGAGGTGGATCAGTAGAAGTGGAAGTAAACGGTCTATAGGTAGAAGTAGATGGGGTAACAGGGGCTCTACCTTAAGGTCTTCCATATACATCCACATTATCCTTTTTATCTCTTCCCAAGACTCAAACCTAACACCATATTGGTTACATTAAGTCAATATGAGAGAACGGTAGCCCAAACCTGTTGTAGCTCCTCCCTTAGAGGAATGAATAATATTATGTAAATCAGGGAGTCATTATTGATGGACTTCATCAATTGAATGTAGTAGTTCAGAATAGTCCTCTCTCAAGTCACTTCACTCAAATGGTTAGAAGAAATAAGATGAGCAGAGATAAAGTAATGCCAAGTCTTGGATGGGGCATTCAGTGCAGAAGAAGGAAAATTTACTTTTTGATTATTTCTAATCATCAAACCTCCACGNACTTGTGCTCACACCTTCACAAGAGTGAAAGAAGCTAGCGCCCCATCAAATCCCCCTTCCATTGAGCCTCTACTATAGCTGTAGACCAACACCTAAAATCGAGCTTGGTCGAATTCACACCTAGACTTCACACCAAGGCCAGGGACTCAATCCCTAGCCTTCTTGGACCCTGACGAACGTGTCGAGCATCTCTGATCGAAGCTTCCCTTCTTAGGGCAAAGGTATAAAACTCCTCCTCCTCCCGAGCTTATTTTGATCCTCCATTTATTTAAACTTGATTACGGTACCTTAGCCGTATAGATGTGTTCATCTCGCTTAGACGAGTCCATAGGATCAAACCCAAAGCGATTTGGTTGAGTCTAGGCTGAGATCTTAAGGTTTTAGTCTGGACGGGCACATGATCATTCTATCAGGGTCGATGACGGGGAGTCGTTCGATCATGCGTGTATCAAACGGACGGGGGAGATCGCGCCAGACGGCGCTTCGAGACATGAACAACGGGCCGAGTCAGCAAGCTACGTGGACAACGACGTCCAACCAGAGCGCGCCACACATGCTTTCGGAGTCGTCGTAGGTTGAGGTGGCACGCGCGGTTTAAATAGAAAAATAGGGGTATTTTCTTTTTTATTTAATTCTCAAAACTTCAAAAATACATAACTTTGTGTAGAAAAATCATAAAAATAAAATAAAAATACCCTCTTGCTCAGTGAACAGAGGAGAACAATGTGAAATAATTTTCAAGTCCATTTAATGCATAAAATATTTTTAATTAAGTAAACACTCTTTGGAATCATTTGATTCTCCATGCATATTGACATATCACCTTGGCTTGAAATTTTCAAGTCCGTTTGCCAAAGTCAGAGGAGGTCCCTGTACAGAGATCCATATTTTTCAAGTTTTTTCACATTATTTCCTTAAAAAAATCATGGAAATTAGCATATTGATTTAAAAATCCTAAGAAAATTTTAGAAGATCCACCATGACCAGGGAAGCCTTTAGAAATAATTGCATGGGTCAAGTCATTTAAAATGTCTTTAAATTTTACAAACACTAAATCACAAAGATAATTAATTTTGAAAAATATAAACATTTAAATACTTGATTTTTTATCTCCACTGTGATTCATGATCCAGAGAACTCATCATAAAAGTTTCAAAATATTTTGAGTTCATTCAATAACTTAAACTGATTTTTAAAGATAAATACCACTCTTAACACTTAAATGATTTTTTAAAAATCAAAATATAACTAAATCAAATTATTAAACTTAGTTTTTTGAGTTCTCTGTGATCAGAGGTATTTTATAAAAATAAAATAATATTTAAAATAAAAACTTAATTTTTGGCCTATTTTAAATATTTAAAATAATTAAAAATTCATAAAAATCACCTAAACAATAAAACTCAGGGAAATGTTCTAAATTGCTTCCTAATTACTTAGGAACAATTAGAATATTTTTCATGATTTTCTAAATAAAGATATTGAATTTCAAAACTTAAAAATAATTTTTAAAAGGCTAAAAAATAGTTTTTCACTAAAATAATTCCTAATAAATCAATGAAAAATCAGAAAAATATAAACTTTTCTCCTCTGAGTTCTCAGACTTTAGGGAGAGTTTTAAAAAATATAAAACTTAATTTTCACCACTTAAAATATTTTATTTTTATTAAATAGTCCATAATTTAAAATAATTCTAATAAATCACAGATAATTCAAAGAATTATGAAATTTGATCCAAAGGCTTCTCTGGTCTAGGTCTACCTCAAGTAAAAATTTAAAGGGATTATAATTTACCTTGGTCAAGTTAGGAACAAATTGGAGGACTAATTCCTTTAATATCTGCTAAAGTCCACCTAAAAGCCTTTTTATATCTTTTTAACATTTCTCTTAATTTTTGTTCTTGAATCTCAGTTAACTCAGAAGATACAATAATAAGCAATGTAGATGAATCTCCTAAACACATATTTTAAATGGGCAGGTAATACTTTCAGTTCAAGTTCAGGTGGTTTAATATTTGAAGGAATAAGATCTTATAATCATGTTCCAACAAATCTAAAGTTTCAAATTTTTCATGAATATAATCTAAATTTTCTTCTTTTATTTCATCCTCATTCTCAATAAATTCTTCTTGCCTTAATTTTTCTTCAAACTCTTTTATAAATTGCTCATTACTTAGATAATCAGTAACTTCCATTCTAAAACATTCATTGTCTTTTTCTATTGCATAATATTTCATAGCTTTTGCAATATTAAATGTTACTTCTTGATCATTAACTCTCATTATTTATTCTTCTTTTTGCACATTTGTCACAGCTCTCCTTGTTGCAGGAAATGATCTCCTCAAAATAGAGATCTCTTTATCTTCCTCCATATCTAATATTATAAAGTTTACAGGTAAAATAAAATTATCCACTTTTACTAATACATCTTCTATAACTCATTTAGGATAAGTTATTAATCGATCAGCTAACAGAAGAGTGATAGTAGTAGGAGAAATATCTCCAAAATCTAAACATTTAAAAATTGATAGAGGCATAAGATTGATACTCGCTCCTAAATCACATAAAGCTTTTTCATAAAACTTTTCACCTATTGTACAAGGTATAGTAAAACTACCAGGATCTTTTAATTTTTCAGAAAGCTTCTTCTAAATAATAGCGCTACACTCTTCACTAAGTGCAGCGGTTTCAAGATCTGCAAACTTCCTTTTCTTTTTTAGTATATCTTTCATAAATTTCACATAACTTGGCATTTGTTCCAAAGCCTCAATGAAAGGAATGTTTATCATTAATTTTTTAAGGATTTCTAAAAATTTTGTAAATTCTTTGTCTTTATTCTTCTGCTTTAGTCGTTGACGAAACAGAGGTAATGGTTTTTCTAAGGGAACTTGTGTTTTTTCATTTTCATTATGGTCACTTTTAATCTCTTCCTTCTCCTCATCAACTTCAGTTTCTCTTTGGATTCATTTTTCAACTTCTTCTCCACGTCGTAATTGAATGACTTTAATTTGCTCCTTATTTTGATCTTTGGGATTAACTTCCGCAGTACTAGGAAGATTTCCGGAAGGTCTGTTACTAAGTGCAATAACAATATGTCATAATTGATTTTCAATATTTCTAATAGCAACCCCTTGATTTTGTATTTGATTTCCCATATTCAACATTACCTCTTCCATCATCAACTTCTTTTCCTTAACTTGTGGGTTAGGGTTAGAGTTAAATATAGGAGGATAATAAGGTCGATAATTAGGATTTCCTTGGTTGTTTAAATTTCCTGAGGGTTTTTAATTGAATTGTTATAATTATTCCAACTAAAATGAAGATGATTTTTCCATCCAGGGTTGTAATATTTAGAATAGGGATTGTTATTTTGATTATTAATAACATTCAAAGTTTTATAAGATGATTGAGTATCAATTATTTGTCCTAGCAAATTTTCATCTAATACTGGTGGTCTTTGAGAATAGTTCACTCCAATTTGATAATCATTTTTGATATAACAGCAATTTGAGATCCTAAATAGAGATTGCGTCAGAGTTATGAATACTAGCTACTCTCTTTGGATTTACCGGTTCAGAGGGCCATTGAAAATTGTTAGTGGTCATTTCTTCTATTAAGGAGTATGCTTCATCAAAAGGTTTGACATTAGTGATACACTTGCAACATCATCTATAATTGATCAAAGTGGTTCCACTAATCTATTGTAAAAAGTTTGAATTATTAACCAATCTGGTAAAGCATGGTGTGGACATTCTTTAAGAAGATCCTTAAATCTTTCCCACGCTTCATATATTGATTCCCCTTCAAACTGACAAAAAAATGTAATATCGATTCTAAGCTTAGCATTTTTCGAGGGTGGAAAATATTTAGCTAAGAATTTTTATGAAAGTTCTCCCCAAGTTTTGATAGATCCAGATGCTAATGAATTTAACCAAGCTTTAGTTTTATCCCTTAATGAAAAAGGAAAAATTCTAAGCCTAACAACATCATTAGACCCTCTGTCATATTTAAAAGTAACACAAATTTCAAGAAAACTAGCAAGATGTAAGTTAGGATCTTTAGTAGGTGTTCCTCCAAACTGATTATTTTGCACTAGTTGGATAATAGCAGGTTTAAGCTCAAATGAATTATCAGTAACGTCAGGATTTTGAATAATTAGGTGAAGTTCATCTACTGTTGGATTAGCATAATCTTTTAAAGGTCTTTGTCAANTAACATCAGGATTTTGAATAATTAGGTGAAGTTCATCTACTGTTGGATTAGCATAATCTTTTAAAGGTCTTTGTCAANTAACATCAGGATTTTGAATAATTAGGTGAAGTTCATCTACTGTTGGATTAACATAATATTTTAAAGGTCTTTGTCGATTTTCATTTATTTGATTATCTAAGTTATTCAGAATTTTGTTCAAATTTTTAATTCCTTTTTGTTGTTTTTGAATTTTTTTAATAGTACGTTCTAATTCCGAATCGTAAGGTACTAAATCTTCAGATCTAATATTTTACATAAACAAATATAATAAGCAAAGAAAAATTTCTTAAAAATACTCTTAAATATATAATTATATATATTTTTNACATTTTGTTCAAATTTTTAATTCCTTTTTGTTGTTTTTGAATTTTTTTAATAGTACGTTCTAATTTCAAATCGTAAGGTACTAAACCTTCAGATCTAATATTTTGCATAAACAAATATAGTAAGCAAAGAAAAAATTCTTAAAAATACTCTTAAATATATAGTTATATATATATATTTTAGATTTTTTATTTTATAATTTTTTTATTTTATATTTTGTATAATTTTAACTTTAAATTTCCTAATTTACCAAATTTACTTAATTTACTGTTACCTTTCCCTAGCAACGGCGCCAAAAACTTGATGGGACAGAAATATAATTGTGTAAAATTTATGTAGTTGACTCTGCTTTACAACGGTGCCAAAATCTTGATGTGATATTTTATAAATAATAAAGTTAAGCTCTTAATATTGGTATTCTATGCAAGTATACGTATCGTTATCAAGTAATTTAAAAATTTCTATCTAAGTCCCAAATATTGATCCCACGAGGAAGGTTTAAATTTGAAATGATAAAGTAACTAGGAAATTCACAGATAAAATGAAATTAATGTCACTAATTTTGAATGTTTAAGATACTATAAAAGCTAAATTATTAACTACTAGCAGAATTTAAATGCAGAATTTTAGAATAATAACTACAAAACTATGTTTATGTGATGAAGTTTTCTTATATGAAAAAAGTACATTTCCTAGTACAATGAGTTTTTTGGTGAAATGAGATGAGATAAATGATTTAAATATCTTTTGTGACAAATAGAAGCAATTTTAATTCTCTACCCTGATTCAGTGTTATAGAAAAACATTGGGTAATCTTAGGTTTAGTCCTTAAATCCATTGCTAGGCTAGGAGGATACTTGCTCCCACTCCAGAGCTCCAACTTTCCTTCCCCTGAAGGCTAACTATAGCTTTAGTTTTTAAACACTAAGATCAAATTGAGGATTTTTAGTCTGTCACCCTAAAAAATATCCAATTTTACACCCAATAAAGTATATTTCCCTATTTATTTTCACTTAATTCCATGAATGAAATACTCCTTCATAGACTTAAATGTGATTCTCACTCTGTTGTAGAACTCATACTCCATTTCTTGGATCATATGTTTCACAACATATTTTAAAGTTCAATTGGCCAGATTGAAAAATAAATTAAGAGTGGAGTTGAAAAATCATCACAATTTATTTTAAATTTTAACATTGGCACATCCAAATCATCTCTTCATTTCACCATATCTCAAAGTAGGGAGAAAAATAGAGGAAACTACTCAGACTTCATGAGAAAGATACATCAAAACACAAATTTCATATATAAAAGGAGGTTCATACAACAATAATAAACAAATAACACTTATCTGAAACTGTTTCTCAGAGAAAATCCCTTGTAGCGCCTCTTTGGAAATGTAGGAAGAAGAAATTTCTCACTTCTCTTCCTTTCCAACACTTCTTAGAGAAGAATTCTCACTTAAGCTCACCACAAAAACTCAAAACTATAAAAAAAATAACTAACTAATGGTGTGGAATAGCGTGGAATGATGTAAAGTAGCAAGATGGGCGATGGATAGCTGAGAGGGGTGAAAGAGAGAGATTTTTCTGATCAATTTTTGCTCTTAATACAGCCTAGGGTTGGTTATCCAATAGGTGCATCCAAAAACTCTTCAAAAAGTGTCCAAATTTGTCGAATCTTCTAGAAACATGGTCTGCACCGACACTGGCGCCAGAGGCCATTTAATTTAGTTCATCTTCTCTATTAAATGACGTCATCAACACCTAATCCGGCGCTGAACAATTTTTCAAATTCTCTATTTTGACTCTAAATTTCATCTTTTTTGCTTTCTTTTTGCTCCAAGTCCTAAAAATCAATAACCTGCAACAAAATAAAAAAAAACCTTCCATTAAAGTGCGATANACAAATAAAACTTATCTGAAACTCTTTCTCAAAGAAAATCCCTTGTAGCGCCTCTTAGGAAATGTAGGAAGAAAAAATTTCTCACTTCTCTTCCTTTCCAACACTTCTTAGAGAAGAATTCTCACTTAAGCTCACCACAAAAACTCAAAACTATTAAAAAAATAACTAACTAATGGTGTGAATAGCGTGGAATGATGTAAAGTAGCAAGATGGGCGATGGATGGCTGAGAGGGGTGAAGGAGAGAGATTTTTCTGATCAATTTTGGCTCTTAATACAGCATAGGGTTGGTTATCCAATAGGTGCATCCAAAAACTCTTCAAAAAGTGTCCAAATTTGTCGAATCTTCTAGAAACATGGTCTGCACCGACACTGGCGCCAGAGGGCATTTAATTTAGTTCATCTTCTCTATTAAATGACGTCGTCAACACCTAATCCGGCGCTGAACAATTTTTTAAATTCTCTATTTTGACTCTAAATTTCATCCTTTTTGCTTCCTTTTTGCTCCAAGTCCTAAAAATCAATAACCTGCAACAAAATAAAAAAAAACCTTCCATTAAAGTGCGATATCACCAAAATCAAGTATAAAATATGGGTATAAAAATGCATATATTTTTGGTGTACCAATGCCTAGATACATTAAATCACTTCAAGAGGTGTTTATAACAAGTGTCCCTTTGAAAATTTGAGCAAAATTTGTTCTAAATCGTTTTAATATGTAAAAAGTTGTCTCAGGTGAATCATGCACCAATTCTCTAAAATTTGGCTCATCTGGCACCGGTTTGGCGCATGATGCGCTACTCTGCAGCAGCTTCATTATTTTGCTTTGGTTGACTCAGTTTTAGCTCCGTTTTGCTTTGNGGGTGTTTATAACAAGTATCCCTTTGAAAATTTGAGCAAAATTTGTTCTAAATTGTCTTAATATGTAAAAAGTTGTCTCAGGCGAATCATGCGCCAATTCTCTGAAATTTGGCTCATCTGGCACCGGTTTGGCTCATGATGCGCTACTCTGCAGCAGCTTCATTATTTTGCTTTGGTTGACTCAGTTTTAGCTCCGTTTTGCTTTGTTTCAATTGTGTTTCTCTCCTAACAGATATACCTACAAAATAAGTATGAAAAAAAACCTTTTTTAAAAGTGTAATTTCATTCAAAAACATTTGAGAAATGTAAAGTAGATNACGTTTCTCTCCTAATAGATATACCTGCAGAATAAGTATGAAAAAAAACCTTTTTTAAAAGTGTAATTTCATTCAAAAACATTTGAGAAATGTAAAGTAGATTAAGCATAGAAAGACATATCGAAATGTGTAAAGTCAGAATTTTCTTTCTTGCTCGTTTTTACTCCAAATTACACCATTTTTGCTTCATTTTCTCCAAAAGTCCATTTCTTGTACCTGAAACCAAAGATATGCTAAATACCTTCCTTTAAAGTGCAATATCACTAAAAACCATTAAAATTGAGCACAAAATAAGTATGAAAAAGTAAGTAATTTTAAGCGTGTCAGGCATCTCATCAAGCTTTTCTCACATATTTTTTTTTATACTTTTCGTTTCTTTTTCTTTCAAAATCTTTTTAATCCTATTTTTTATTTCCTTTTCCTTTTCTTTCAGGATCTTTTTATGCCATACCTTTTTATGTGAGGATTACTATATCTGGATAACCTTTATTGATTTTGAACTTCACTTTCCTCTTCCTAAAGTTNTACCAAATTACATCATTTTTGCTTCATTTTCTCCAAAAGTCCATTTCTTGTACCTGAAACCAAAAATATGCTAAATACCTTCCCTTAAAGTGCAATATCACTAAAAGCCATTAAAATTGAGCACAAAATAAGTATGAAAAAGTAATTAATTTTAAGCGTGTCAGGCATCTCATCAAGCTTTTCTCACATATTTTTTTATACTTTTCTTTTCTTTTTCTTTCAAAATCTTTTTAAGCCTATTTTTTATTTCCTTTTTCTTTTCTTTCAGGATCTTTTTATTCCATACATTTTTATGTGAGGATTACTATATCTGGATAACCTTTATTGATTTTGAACTTCACTTTCCTCTTCCTAAAGTTAAAAACATATCTCACTTTCTTTACTTGATAACATGTGTTAGTAAAAAAAATGATTTTTCATAAAGTCTCTAATTCTTTATTTAAGTATAGATCTATGATCCTGAGTGTTTCAAAAATATGACTTTTTTCTACTCTGAAAAGTAAAAGCATCATCCTATACTTTCATACCAAATTATCTTACCTCTATAACTATTCCTTTATTACAAGGAAATTATACTTAATTCTACTATTACACTTATATAACCAAAAATATAGTTCTCCAAATTCAACACCACATACCACAGGCTATGTTAAAATAATATTTTAAAAATATAGTTTATTGAGAATTAATAAAGTTTAGTTTTAAGAAGAAAAATTTATCCTTCCTTCAAACATGAATTTTTAAATAGTTTAAAATAGTACAGTACATAATAAGTATGAAGAAAGAGAAAATTTAAAAGTTTTAAATAGGAGAATAGTGCAGTTACAAGTACTAAAGATAGGTGTTGAGTAGTAGTAAACCTAAAATCAACATGTTTAGCATGAAAATTGCAATGTAAGAGTCTACTCAAACACATAAGTAATACTGAATAAGTAGGGGCAAGAGTAGCATTCACACAATAAAATAAGAAGTGCAACTACATCAATGCAACATAAATACATATTAGAAGTGAATAAATAAAAAAAATCTGCATGTAATGTCTACAACAGAAAAGTAAACACTATCTAGTCCTCCACCACCTCCTCCTCCTCCTCATCATCATAAATGTCCTCATTCATCGAATGATGACACTTAGGTGGAGAAAATCAAGGGTAAGTAGGAAACTCAACATAATGATCACCCCTAAAAAATCTCACTAATGTCTCATCATAAGTAGTATCGTAATCACTCTTCCTCTGCAGGTATTATTCTACATGATCCCATCTTTCTTCCATATCTTTCAATCGACACTCAATCAAGAACATATCAGACTGGTGCTCCACATATCTCTCACTCAACACGTCCTAAAAACTAGGAGGTGGATCAGTAGAAGTGGAAGTAAACGGTCTATAGGTAGAAGTAGATGGGGTAATGGGGGCTCTACCTTAAGGTCTTCCATATACATCTACATTATCCTTTCTATCTCTTCCCAAGACTCAAACCTAACACCATATTGGCTACATAAATTAAATATGAGAGAACGGTAGCCCAAACCTGTTGTAGCTCCTCCTTTAGAGGAATGAATAATATTATGTAAATCAGGGAGTCATTATTGATGGACTTCATCAATTGAATGTAGTAGTTCAGAATAGTCCTCTCTCAAGTCACTTCACTCAAATGGCTAGAAGAAATAAGATGAGCAGAGATAAAGTAATGCCACGCCTTGGATGGGGCATTCAGTGCAGAAGAAGGAAAATTTACTTTTTGATTATTTCTAATCATCAAACCTCCACGTCCATCAGTCAGAAATGCTATAATCTCCTCAAGTTATCCTTCAGTAGGATCAAATTCAATGTAAAATTAGTAAGTTACATTATGTAACTGAAATATAGATTTGATCCTAATAGGATTAAAATCTACTTGTCTTTCTAGAACATACACCATATATTCAGTCTCTTCAGAGAGATTAGCATAAAATTTTCAAACTACTAAAATGACAACATCAATTGAAAAATAATTAAAAAAAAATTTCCCAACTCTGATCCACAATTAATTATCAAAATTTATTTGCTTAAAAGAAATTCTGGCTCAAAAGTTAAATCCAACAATTAGACCTCCACAAACTACCATTTCGATAATTAATTAGTTTCTTCATCTCTCCAATATTCACATGCACAACTACTAAATTATTCAATATAAATCAATCCAATCATTCCAGTACACTAACACCAAATATTAAAAATGCAAACTTAGCACTATTACATTATCATTAAGTTCAATACAATCAGACATAACATCGATTCAAGAAGGTCAATTAAGCAAATACAAACATAATACAAATTCACAGTACTCGAGTCACCTTAAGTTCAAAGTCGACAACATTAAATAAACACACAAAATCATCAAAATTTCCACATAATCTTTTGACTACTAGTAAATGTAAACGCTTTTGTCATCCACCTTTTCACCATTTGGAATTTGATGACCAAATAAGTTGTAATAATAAGCGTGAGGAAATCTTCCATAACTTTCTCTCATATCCATTGGTTACCTTGATACATCCTTACCTGATACTCCTGAAAACATGCCATGTGATTGAATTGCCATTTGAGATGTTTGTATTGGTAATTGATCTTACTTAACTTGGAATGCAGATTTGTCATCACCTTCTCAATTTTTATATGTTTCTCTGTAACTCTTTCTAGACTCAACACAAGGAATTCATTGAAGTATGTTTGGGCTTCCTTATGCATTAACTTATTTTCCTCAAACGTACCATTTTTCTTACTCTCCATGGATCTTGATGCAATGAGCTCAAGGTAGGGTTGATTCTTCCACTTCTTTCCTCCTCTAAAGCACTTAGTTTTTTGGAAAAGATGTTCTAATTCACATCCATAGCAGATTTAATAGAGGAGTGGGCAAAAAAATGAAATTTGGTTGTTGTCGGTCGCCAAATTAGAAGTTATCGGTCGTCGAAATGAATATCCCAACACCAGTTTTAATTTAATTTATGTATATATAATTTGGGAAAAGTAGAATTTTAAATTTTAAAAATATAAGACCGGATTGATCTCATATCCTCAATAGTTCAAATAAACGAGCCTAATACCACAAACAATACTTCTATCCCAAAGGGTAGACACACTACTTATTGGTAAGTCTCGATTAAATAAACTAAATAATTTATGACATCCGTTTAATTCTGCAAAAAAAAATCATTTTTTATGTTGATCGACAAGTTCTCCTATTAAATACAGAAAAGTAAAATAGGTTAATTTAAGTTGGAATACTGAAAGTTCACATCTTAGATAAATGAAGTCACNATTTAATTCTGCAAAAAAAATCATTTTTTATGTTGATCGACAAGTTCTCCTATTTAATACAGAAAAGTAAAATAGGTTAATTTAAGTTGGAATACTGAAAGTTCACATCTTAGATAAATGAAGTCACCTAAGAAAACTCTTGATAAAAAAATTAGGGGATATTGTCTTCAAGAATTTCAAAGGATATGACTTTTCAAAAGATCGGACAAAGAGGTGTGAAGTGGGAATGGCTCAAATTTGGAACATTTCATTTTGGAATCCGAAGGAAGAAGAGCTAGGGGGTATCATGGATTCTGAGAAGAACTTAGGTGACTTCTCAAGCTATCTTATGGTTCGACTTCAATTTCGAGAATAAATTAAGTGTTTCATCCTGTCAATTTTATTAATTAGGGCTTACATTTATTTGAGATAGTTGCACAAATAGTCTGGAAGATGTGAAGTTTTAGGTCGTGACAAACGACAACCTTGGAATCCTGAAACAGGTTAGGGCTTAAATTGCATAGCAGAGCCATACAAAGGCCTAAAGAAAAAAGTTGAGGATTTATGTCGCACTAGATGGACAACCTCAAAATCCTATGGCTTTTTGTTTAATTATAAGGAAAGATGTGTTTTTGTTGATCCTCATGTTGTTCTAGAAGGCTGCCCACAAAACTAGCTCTAAGCTCCTCGGCGAAGTGGCAGTCCTAAAGTCTAAGGTTTAAGGGTTTAAATAACATGTTAAAAGTTCAATCAAGGGGAGGGGGGTTAAAGTTTATTAGAGAGATACCGGTTAGAATCCCACAATTCCTTCGTTTCAGTATATTCATTTTCTTTTGAATTTACTTAGCTTAAATGAGTTGTGAACCCATTTAAACCGAGGAGATCTCGTTAGAAACAATGGGTTATCTCCTTTGAGAGACTCCCAAAAATTTAGAAGGACGTTTTATGTTTAGTTTAATTTCAAAGGATTTATGGTTAACTTTGAAATAATTTTTAGATTTTAATAATGTTGATTAATTTTTAAAAAAGGTTTTGATTTTGCAAGTGAAGTAAGGTACACACCCAAGAAATTATAATATTTTCAAAAAGTAAAATGAAAGAAATTAAATAACACTGTAAAAACGTATCTGTCATCTTCTTGATATTCCCGCTGAAAGATTAGCTTTTGCAACAAGAATATAATTTTGCAGAATTTAAATAAATTACAAAAGTAGATGGTGTATCTAATAAACCCCAAACTGTGACTTATGGAGTCTCGAAAGATCTTAGTGGATGATTTTAGAACAAAATATAACAAGTTCAATTTGTCCTTCAAAATATCTAAGAGATTCCAAAGTGTTCAGGGTATGACCCTAAATCACTTTAAAGATCGCTTGAAACATTTCGAGTTCATTTTGAACTTATCGTATCGTTCCATTAATCATCTAAGGTCAAGTTAAAAAGGTTACCCTGCCACTCGGTAAATTTTGACATTCTGCTTATCCCTAGAGCTAGGAGACTTAGTTTAATCAGTTGATATTTCATTTAGGAGTTATGTAGGTGAATGCCCCTAAGGCAAGCTCATTTCATTACAGATTTATGTACCCACCACTAAGGTTGGGCTTGTAGTGCTTTTAGGTGTTTATCATTAATCATAAAATCTTTTTAGATCTCATCAAACAAGTTTAAACATCAAGCCTAGATCACCNTGTTCCATTAATCATCTAAGGTCAAGTTAAAAAGGTTACCCTGCCACTCGGTGAATTTTGACATTCTGCTTATCCCTAGAGCTAGGAGACTTAGTTTAATCAGTTGATACTTCATTTAGGAGTTATGTAGGTGAATGCCCCTAAGGCAAGCTCATTTCATTAAAGATTTATGTACCCACCACTAAGGTTGGGCTTGTAGTGCTTTGAGGTGTTTATCATTAATCATAAAATCTTTTTAGATCTCATCAAACAAGTTTAAACATCAAGCCTAGATCACCATCAAGCCCTTTATAATTTCAGTGGGATAAAGTGACAATCATTAAGATTTTAAATTTAAGTGAAACTTATCTTTATTGAAATATCATACCATCCAATCGTGGGCTTTAAAATAAGTGAACTATCATCCCCCAAACTTAAGCCCATCACTTTATAATCATTTGATTTTTATTAATTATCCAAAATCACAATAATTTAAAAAATAGTAATTTTGTTCTTATCATGAAAATGTGGCAAATTGTTTTCTACCTTTTAACCCATTGTGTTTCAATCATCCAAAAAAATTCATTAAGATCAAAATTATCCATTTTCCCTTTGGTTAATCCTAAATTTTAATTAAGGCACAAAAATCCAAAATGAGCATTTTTCCCTTGGGGCTCTTCACCTCATAACTCATTAAACATAATTCAAATGACTTTGAAAATTTTAAAGTGCTTTGCCCATGGGGCAATTAAAATATCATAGGAGAAAATGTGTTTTTTCAAATTTTTATTTAATTTAAATAATTATTTTAACCTAGAAAATAGGATTTTTAATATAGATTTATTTAATCAATTAAAGTAAAATTTTTGTTCATGGGAAAAATTATTAGAGGTTCATTTAGGTTAAAGAAAACACTTCGGCAAAATACCATGATTTTTTGATTTAAATTTAAATTTATTTTACAATTATTTATTGATTTTTATTGATTTAATAAAATGGAAAATATGTTTTAATTACCAAAATTTTTTTTTACATTTCTATTAAATCTCTTTGAGTCTAGAGAACTTAGAGAAACAAATTTTATATTTTCTTGATTTTTAATTTATTTATTATAATTATTTTAATGAGAAAATAAGGGAAATACATTTTTAAGCCCTATAGAAATTTATTTTTAACTTAGAAAAATTAGGAAAAATATTTTAATGAGTCCCTAGTGATGAGAAAGCCATTAGAAACATTTTGAATTATTTATTGTATTTTTGGAATTTTTAATTATTTTTAATTCAAAATATAAATAAAAAATAAAGTATTTTCTCAAAAATAAATTTTATTTTTCCTAAGTGCCCCTGATTACAAGGAACTCAGAAACCCACTTTTCATAATTTTCTTATGTGTATTTAATTTAATATAATTTTTTTCTATAAAAATGCATTCTTCCTCATAAAATCAACTTTAGCATTCAAACTTAATCAAATTATTTTCAAATTTTTACAGTGAATCAACATGATATTAACACATAATTTTGAATTAATTTCATTAAATTTTAATTAACATGTAATTTAAATATATTAACACAAGATATACACATTTATTTAATTATAGAAATGTACAAGATCATTGAGAACATCATGATATTTTTCCTAGACCTCTCTAACCACAGGGAACCTACTAAAATTTATCTCATAGTTTTTTAAGTGGTATTTTAATATATATGATTACTTTAGGCAAAAATAGTCATCCAAGCTTGAAAACTAGGGTTAGAAACACATAGATGTTTTATGACCTTGGAAAAATTTGAGGACATCCCCTGTGTTTCTAAATAAAATTTGAGGAAAATAGCTTGAAAACTAGGATGAGCAATATTTAATCATAATGAAATAAAATACGACAGAGGCCATTTAATTAATTAAAAATCAAAGAGTCAACTAATAATTTTTATTTTTCATCCACATTATTCACCTCTATTTGCTGAGCAAGAAGATATTTTTACTTTATTTTAATGATTTTTATATGAAAAGATATGGATTTTTGAAGTTATGACCTTTCAATAAATCAAGAAAATTCCTATTTTTCTACAGCTCCGAAGTCTTGATCCCGATATTTTGTATATGTAAGGATTTATGAAGTTGACACCACTACTTGAAGATTTTAATCCNTAAGTTATGACCTTTCAATAAATCAAGAAAATTCCTATTTTTCTACTGCTCCAAAGTCTTGATCCCGATATTTTGTATATGTAAGGATTTATGAAGTTGACACCACTACTTGAAGATTTTAATCCCCGTCAACGACGCCAAAAACTTGATCCCTGGATACTTAATGCTTATGCACAATATAGCAATAGTTCTGATGGTATTTTCAATTATATTTCTTTATTTTGCTACAAAACAAAAAACCTGATCCTGAAAAAAAAATAATAATTTAACTTTTCAATTTATAAATATTTATATTGGGATATTATGCAAGTATGCGTATCGTTATCAAGTAATATATGACTTTTTGATTAAAACCTGAATATCGAACCCACAGTGAAGATTATGCAATATACACTTTTTAGAAATTTTTTCTATTTTTAAAAAGATAATTACTTAAACGAAAAATGATTTTTGCATCAATTTTAAAATTAAAATATTTTTTATATTTTTGATATTTTAGCGAAACAGTAACAATTAAAAAGATAACAAAAGTTTTTGTAGAAGATAAATATTTTTAAAATGAAAATATCTTTCTTCTTATCAAGAATCAATAATAAGTATNTCAATTTTAAAATTAAAATATTTTTTGTATTTTTGATATTTTAACGAAACAGTAACAATTAAAAAGATAACAGAAGTTTTTGTAGAAGATAAATATTTTTAAAATGAAAATATCTTTCTTCTTATCAAGAATCAATAATAAGTATAGGAATTTTGTTGTGTAAGTATGCAAATTGTGTTGTGCCAAATAGGAGCAATAATATTCTTTACCCTTACTAGAGATGCTATAAAGAACATTGGCTAATTTAAAGTTTGAGTAGTTCTGAAAACCGGCTAGGCAGGGAAGATACTAGCTCTGGTTGTGCCAAATAGGAGCAATAATATTATTTACCCTTACTAGAGATGCTATAAAGAACATTGCTATAGTTTGAATAGTCTTGAAGACCGGCTAGGCAGGGAAGATACTAGCTCTCACTCTAGAGTTCCCTAGAGCAATAATATTCTTTACCCTTACTAGAGTTGCTATAAAGAACATTGGCTAATTTAAAGTTCTAGTTCTGAAGATCGTCTAGGCAATGAAGATACTAGCTCTCACTTTAGAGTTCCCTCGATTTCCTCCACCTGGGGGCTAACATTCTCGTATTAGAATCTAAAATATAAAACCAAGTTGGGGGCTATAACTTGTCACTTTAAATTCCTCTAACTCTACACCCATCAATGAATATTTCCCTATTTATTTGCACTAAATCATATGNGAACTTTCTATTTTTAAAAAGACAATTATTTAAACCAAAGATGTTTTTGTAGTAAAAAAAGCTTAAATATTTTTGGAAATTTAAAAATTTTGATAAAAACAGAACAAATTTAAAAAGATAACTGGATTTTTTGTAGAAGAAAAGCACTAAATAAGAAAACATCTTTGTTCTTATCATGAATTAGTAATATATATAGGAATTCTGTTGTGGAATTATGCATGTTGTGTTGTGCCAAATAGGATCAATAATATTCTTTACCCTAACTATAGATGTTATAAAGAACATTGGCTAATTTAAGTTTGAATAGTTCTGAAGATCGGCTAGGCAAGGAAGATACTAGCTCTCACTCTAGCATTCCCTTGATTCCCTCCACCTATGGGCTAACATCTCGTAGTAGAACCTAAAACAATAAACCAAGTTAAGGGCTTTAACTTGTCACTTTAAAGTCATCAGACTCTACACCCTTCAAAGAATATTTTCCTATTTCTTTGCACTCAATCATATGAACTACATTCTCATTCATACAACCTCATGTGATTCTTNGCTTGAAAGAGGGTCTCATTTTTAGTACAGTCAGACCAGTGGATGATTCAAAATTTTGCATGGTTGTTACTAGAGAACCGGAAGAGGATTGCCTCGATGTGGAGTATGACTCTACTGGTCAGCTAATAGAAGACGCCGCGCCAGAATTTGAGGAAGAAATTAAATCAACTATTGATGAATTGAAGGAAATTAACCTCGGGACAGAGGAACAGCTTCAACCTATATTTATAAGTTCTCTACTCAACGATGAAGAATTTGTAGGATTGATCAAACTGTTAATAAAATTCAAAGATTGCTTCGCATGGAGTTATGATGAAATGTCAGAGCTGTCAGCAGAAGTGGCGGTTCATAAGCTCGGTATGGACAAAGATATGACCCCAGTAAAATAAGCTCCAAGAAGAATGGCCTTGAAATAGAGCAGCAAGTCATTGTCGAGGTAAAGAAATTAATAGATGCTAACTTCGTGCGGGAGGAGCAATACCCCAAATGGTTAGTGATCCCAAAACTGCTTATATGCAACAGTATAACAATAATTCTGATTATATTTTTAACTTATATTTTTTTTTTTGCAAAAAAACCAAAAACTTGATCTTGAAGTAAAATAAGAATTTACGTTTTAATTTATATATATTGGCATACTACGCAAGTATATGTATCGTTATCAAGTAATATAGGACTTTTTGATTAAGACCTGAATTTCAAACCCACCAGGGAAATATGCAATATGCACAAACTTTCTATTTTTAAAAAGACAATTACTTAAACTATAGATATTTTCTTAATAAGTAAAATGCAATATGCACTTTTTGTAAAACTTTCTATTTTTAAAAAGATAATTATTTAAACCAAAGATGTTTTTGTAGTTAAAAAAGCTTAAATATTTTTGGAAATTTTAAAATTTTGATAAAAACAAAACAAATTTAAAAAGATAACTGGATTTTTTGTAGAAGAAAAGCACTAAATAAGAAAATATCTTTCTTCTTATCATGAATTAGTAATATATATAGGAATTCTGTTGTGGAATTATGCATGTTGTGTTGTACCAAATAGGAGCAATAATATTCGTTACCCTAACTATAGATGTTATAAAGAACATTGACTAATTTAAGTTTGAATAGTTCTGAAGATCGGCTAGGCAGAGAAGATACTAGCTCTCACTCTAGCATTCCCTTGATTCCCTCCACCTAGAGGCTAACATCTCGTAGTAGAACCTAAAACAGTAAACCAAGTTAAGGGCTTTAACTTGTCTCTTTAAAGTCATCAGACTCTACACCCTTCAATGAATATTTCCCTATTTCTTTGCACTCAATCATATGAACTACATTCTCATTCATACAACCTCATGTGATTCTTTCCAATTGTTGACTGAGACAATACTAGCACGGTTCTTACATGTTCGCACAACAAATTTTAATATCTAGATTGGCCATATCAAGAAGTAAATGAAGTACATGGTTTTAAATAATCACAACTTCTTCCAACATTAAAGATCAATACTCTCCACAAATTCCATCCAACACTTAATTACNTCGTATCAAGAAGTAAATGAAGTACATGGATCTAAATCATCACAACTTCTTCCAACATTAAGATCAATACTCTCCACAAATTCCATCCAACACTTAATTACTTATCATTTTAAGAAGAAAGATAAGGAAAACTACTGAGAATCCATGGAGAAAACAAAACCACACTTTAGTTTAAAATTAAAAAACATTTTCAAATCAGCAACAAGTCTCAATTAAAACAAAAAGTAGTCGAAAATAAAAGATAAAAACTTATCTCAAGTCCTCCAGCAAACTCTTGAAGTTCCTTTGAATCTCTTCTCTTTTNATCAGAAACAAGTCTCAATTAAAACAAAAAGTAGTCAAAAATAAAAGATAAAAACTTATCTCAAGTCCTCCAGCAAACTCTTGAAGCTCCTTTGAATCTCTTCTCTTTTACAACACTCTTAATATAAAACTAAAATAAAAAGGAAAAATGTGGTGCCTGAAAATCTCTCCAACTAAATCCCCAATTTTAGAACTTTCAAAACATTCCAAGTACTTTCATGACCCCTTTTCAAAGTCTCAATCGTCCTTCTTTTATAATTCTCCAAAAGGTGCCTTGGTATCTTTTCAAAATGTGTCTTGATTAGATTTATTTCCCTAAGAGATGCATCCTTTGGCAAGAATTTTTGTCCATGGTGGTTGTAACCACATATTAAGCCAATAGGTGCCTCAAAAACCTCCTTAAAATTCACAAAATTAGAATTTACTCGTCTAGTAACTGCCATTGGCACTTAAGTGTCGGATCTGGCGCTTAGGCGCCAAAATACTTTTGCACATTTTTCACCTATTTGCTCCAANGGAAAAATGTGGTGCCTGAAAATCTCTCCAACTACCTCCCCAATTTTAGAACTTTCAAAACTTTCCAAGTACTTTCATGACCCCTTTTCAAAGTCTCAATCTTCCTTCTTTTATAATTCTCCAAAAGGTGCCTTGGTATCTTTTCAAAATGTGTCTTGATTAGATTTATTTCCCTAAGAGATGCATCCTTTGACAAGAATTTTTGTCCATGGTGGTTGTAACCAAATATTAAGCCAATAGGTGCCTCAAAAACCTCCTCAAAATTCACAAAATTAGAATCTACTCATCCAGTAACTGCCACTGGCACTTAAGTGTCGGATCTGGCGCTTAGGCGCCAAAATACTTTTGCACATTTTTCACCTATTTGCTCCAAATTTGATCCTTGTTCAGTCCTATAAGCATTTTTCACCTTTTTACTTGTACCTGAAAGAAAAACACAAAAATACCTTCCATTAAAATGCAATATCTCAAAAATAGGAATAAAATGTGTCTAAACACACTATATATTTTAGGCATATCAAAATCTCCCAAACTTATAATGTTACTTGTCCTCNATGTGTCTAAACACACTATATATTTTAGGCATATCAAAATCTCCCAAACTTATAATGTTACTTGTCCTCAAGTGACACTTAAATCTCTTAGAAACTAAATATATATAATATGTATATGAGTTTCATTATGAGTTACTAAAATCTAGATTTAGAAATATAGTAGTTCAATTTAGAAAAAAAAAATTCAGTAAATGAGACCAACTTAAAGTTTAGAAATTTTTAATGTTAAGAAAGATGAAAATATGAGTTCTTATCTAATTCAGAAATATTGTTATTTTTCCAAATTTAGAATTTAGTTCCTTTGTTATCTCTACTTAAAAATTTTTATTAAGAATAATTTTATTTACTATATTATATCTATAAGCTTAAGGTTTTCTCAAGTCTTATACTTTAAAAGGATCAAATGTAGAACCAATTTTTGATTAGGCACTAATCCTCAAGCTNTATTTTTCCAAATTTAGAATTTAGTTCCTTTATTATCTCTACTTAAAAATTTTTATTAAGAATAATTTTATTTACTATATTATATCTATAAGCTTAAGATTTTCTCAAGTCTTATACTTTAAAAGGATCAAATGTAGAACCAATTTTTGATTAGGCACTAATCCTCAAGCTTCTCCTCCCTCACTTTTCTTCTTCTTCTTCTTCATTTTTCTTTTTTTTTTCTTTTTCTTTCCTTTTTCTTTTTCTTTTTTTTAGGCAAGGATTACCATATCTAGATAGGCCTCTAATAATTTTGAATTCTACTTTTCCTTTCCTAAAGTAAAGTCTTGATACAAAACTTTTACTTTATAAATATAATAATAACTTTAAAAATTATTTTTAATAAAAGTAATTTAAGCATTAAAAATAAAGTCTAATTTTCTGAAATTTGCAAAAATACAATGTTTCTTACTAAAGTTAGTTACTTATATTCATCATTTTCAACACTAAAAACTTTTAACTTATAGTTTTTCTTCATTACTCAAAATTCAACTAAATTCTATTACTCATTTCTAAAATCAAATTTTACTTCCCTAATATAAATTCATATATGAGGGCACTATTTTGGTTGAGGGAGTTGCCCGTAAGAAGCTCTCGGTCACCGGAACCAAAATCCCGTCGCCCTTTTTGGAAGGACATTTTAATTTACATATGTATATATAGTTTATAAAAATATGAAATCAAACTGACCCCATATTTTTCATAGTTTAAATGAAAGAGCACTGTACCTATGTATCTATCCCAAAGGATAAACACAAGACTTGAGGATGAGGCTCGATAAAATAAACTAAGGATATATCTCGAAGGATAAACACAAGACTTGAGGATGACACTTGAGCAAATAAACTAAGAACTATATGAAATCTGTTTGGTTTGCAAAATTGTTTTATTTTGCTGACAATTTCCCTATTTAATATGAAGAATTAAATAGGGTTTATATTAAGTTGGGTTCGTACGAGCTACCTATAAGGGCAAGCCCCTATAGTTAATTACATATTAGATAACCAAATTCACCTAAGAAAACTCTCGATAAAAATCAGGAAATATTATCTTCAAAGAGGTCAAAGGATAAGACTTTTCAATGATATCGAAGAAAGAGGTGTGAAAAGGGATTGGTTCAAATTTGGAACATTTATTGTAGAATCCAAAGGAGAAAGAACTAGGGGATGTCACAGATCCGAAGGAGAACCTCGGTGACTTCACAATCTATCCTATTGTTTGGCTTCAGTTTTGAGGAGAAATCTATTTAGGTATTTCATCGTGCGAATTTCATTTATTAGGGCTTACACTCGTGTGAAACGATCATACAAATAGCCTAGAAGATGTGAGGATCTAGGTTGTGACGAACGACAACCTCAGAATCCTAAGACGAGTTAGAGTTTATATTGTACGGCAGAGCTGTACAAAGGCCTAAAGATAAGTTGAGGATTTATTTTGCATAAGAATACAACCTCAAAATCCTATGACTTTGGTTGTTTAATTCTGAGGAAGGAATGGTTTAGCTGGGGAAGATAGGTTTTGCTGTTAAAGATGGTCGTCCTGCCCACCATGCTAGCTCCAAGCTCCTCGTCATGATGAGTTTAAGTTTTCTAGGGTGTCAAGTTATGATGTCAAATCAGATGGCCCTATGATTAAAGTTCTTTAAAAAAATTATGGGGGCATGTTAAAGTTGACTAGAGTGACACCAATTAACATCCTACGATTCCCTCATTCCAGTACCACTATTTTCTATCAAATTTACTTAGTCCAAATGAATTTACTAAACTCGACTTAATGAGTTCCATACTTTCATTTAGAAAGTGGGAAGCCTCATTAGCAGTCGTAGGTTACCTGCTCCTAAGGAATCTCAATCAGCCGATAGAGACTTCTTAGTTTAGTTACAATTTTTGTTTTAGGTGATGTTTGTGATTAAATTTTGAGTTGTCTTATATTTTGAAAGTTGTGGAGGTGAATTTTACCTTGGTTGATTTTAGTTTTAGTTTTAGTTTTATGGCTTTTCTAGTAGTTTTGGTTTTCATGCAGGTTGACATCGTTGTTTAACATGCAAGTTTATAAGCATGAAAGTACAGTATGGAAAGTATAGAAAAAGGATGCTACAGTTAACTATAGAAGCTTAACTGACGAGTCTTCTCGTTCCTCTACCTGAAACTCAAAAATGCATGTAAGGGCATTTTATATGAAGTGAGAAAAATAAGGTTCTAGTGATCTACCAACTCCTCACTCATATCTTGGTGGGTCCCTATTAGTTTGATTAAGGATGATTTTTGTTAAGAAAAACATATGAAGTTTAGTAGACCTCCAAGATAACCAACAGGTTTGGAGAAAGAAGTAGGTTCATGCTTCCCTCTCACCACCTGGTGAAAAGTCTCGTGCTCATTTAAACTTATTATGTTGCTTAATAANCTTATTAGAAATAATTTTACTAACTATATTATAGTTATAATCTTAAGATTTTATCAAGACTTATACTTTAAAAGGATCAAATGTTGAACCAATTTTTGATTAGGTACTAATCCTCAAGCTTGTCCTCCCTTACAATTCTTTTATTTTTCTTTTCTTTTTCTTTTTATTTTTCTTCTTCTTTTTCTTTTTCATGCAAGGATTACTATATCTGGGCAGGGCTTTAAAGATTTTGAATTCCACTTCTCATTTCCTAAAGTAAAGTCTTGATATAAAACTTTTACTTATAGATATAATAATAGTTTTGAAAATTATTTTAATTAAAAAATTTAAGAATTAAAAATAGAAGTCTAAATTATCTAAATTTTTCAAAAATATAATTTTTCTTACTAAAGATAATCACTTATATTAATCATTTTTTATACTAAAAATTTTTAACTTAAAGTTTTTCTTCATTACTTAAAATTTTAACAAAATTTTCTTACTCATTTCTAAAATCAAATTTTACTTCCCTAATATAACTTCATATACATAATCAATTTTTCTTTTAAAATTCAAGTTCACTTGTAGTACATTTGAGAACAAATAAAATTCCAGTTTTGAAAATATTTTTCATCCCCCCCAAACATAAATTTTTAACAGATTAAATAATTTAACATTAGGTATGTTTAAGCAGGAATGAAAATTTAAAAATAATATGCTAACATGAATTTTAAACCTTAATGATACAAGTATAACTAAAAATAAGAGTAAAATTAATTTTTGATCAAATTTTCTAACATTTTACTATAGTTTAACATGTAGAGATTCAATAGACTTCTAAACAGTGTATATATATATATATAAAACAAACAATACACTAACATGATAAAAAAAAAAATAGGGCAGTAGTTTCTAAATTTCAAATTTAAGATCTAAGCTAGCAAGATTTTCTACTTTATGACAGATATGAAATCAAGTTAAGTTCTAAACTAACTAAATCACATTACTAAACACAAAACAACAACTACTACACTAAAATTTTAAAAATGAAATACTATCTAACACTATAATCACAACAGCAACAGAACATAAAAATCCAAAACACAATATAAAACATAGTCCCAAAACAACACA
>JXCR01130065.1:7415-60282 GCA_002079205.1 Phalaenopsis hybrid cultivar
TCACCTTACTTGTAGATTAAATGTGGAATTACTCTTTTTTCCTCACCTTACATTTCTTTCTGGTTGATTGATGTAGGTCCTTTAGATGAATTCCACATGGACATTTTTTTACTTATTTTACCATCGGATTTTCAGTCTTTCTCTTCCTTTTGATTGAGGCTTGTGAGCTGCTTATTATGCTCTAGGAAACTCAAGCTTCAACCCTGCTTATTGGATCATGTCAAACTTGAATAGGGGTGACCTGACATTAACTCAACTTTTTTACATTTTGGCATTGAAGCCATTTTGTCCTTGCTAAAAAAAAATGGACTTTTAATATCATGGGTATTTGCTGCTTGCATTTTTCTTCTTGGCATTTTTTTTTTCTGCTTAATTTCGATTTATCTTATGCCTGAACTTCAAAACTTCGAATTTTGAATATTTCATGTGTCTTTCTATTTGCTTTAAATGTGGCACACTTGAACCATAATACACCGGTAAAACAATACTCCTCAGACATGCTAACTATACACTTGGGATACATTATACATATTTTATACACATTGTGGCTGAATCATGATGGTCATGGAAGATTTAATGAGGGCGGTTCAGTTCTAGATTTAGGTAATTTAATTTATTGACCAAAGTTGGGAACCGTTGGATCTAAAATATTTCAAAGCCCGATACCATTGCATCCAACTGTAACATTCTTTTCTTTCAACACTATATCATTTTTTAAATTACCTAAACATGTCCAAGTATTTGGCTGTGTCAGGTTAACAAGTTTTAAGATTATTGCCTAAACCCTACTTAAGTTAATAATTTGGCATTGGAGGTTTACTGTTGGGTCACCTTCTTTTTTATGTACATATTTGTTTATATGTATAAATTTTTTATCATATGCATTTATTTTGCAAAAGTCGGTCCCCAGACCCATGATTATGTGTATGTCTATTTCATTGGCTCAGGTGTGTCTCCATGGATGGAAGTTTTGTTNATTTTTTATCATATGCATTTATTTTGCAAAAGTCGATCCCCAGACCCATGATTATGTGTATGTCTATTTCATTGGCTCAGGTGTGTCTCCATGGATGGAAGTTTTGTTNTTATTTCAAAGCCCGATACCATTGCATCCAACTGTAACATTCTTTTCTTTCAACACTATATCATTTTTTAAATTAGCTAAACATGTCCAAGTATTTGGCTGTGTCAGGTTAACAAGTTTTAAGATTATTGCCTAAACCCTACTTAAGTTAATAATTTGGCATTGGAGGTTTACTGTTGGGTCACCTTCTTTTTTATGTACATATTTGTTTATATGTATAAATTTTTTATCATATGCATTTATTTTGCAAAAGTCGATCCCCAGACCCATGATTATGTGTATGTCTATTTCATTGGCTCAGGTGTGTCTCCATGGATGGAAGTTTTGTTCATGTGAATAAACATTTTAATTTTACTAGTGCATGTATATATAAGTGATGGCTGATGAAAAAATCACTGATGATTAAATTGTGTTTGATAGAAATGGGATTGTTTGGATGGATATGCGGCATATTGTAGGAGTGGCACCTAATGAAGATAATGCCATATTTTGAAAATATAATTAAGTGGACTAGGCATATATAAGAGAGGGTATAAGATGTGCTAATAACAAGGGTAGATATAAATAATGGTGTAGATCATGGAGGAAAATAAAAAGTTAAATGTAACATTGATTGAAGATTTACAAAAGATTTTATGCAAAAAAGATTTAACACCTCAATCAACACTCGACAAAAATGAAGAGAGAACGAGGACTCTTAAAATTAACTAATTGATGATGATGGTGGTGATCTATGTATGAGTGTGCCAATAGTTTCATAAATAAACGAATGGTTGTACATGAGTATTTATATGTTCATAGGTGCACAATGATCTCTCTTAACTATTTTTGAGTAAATGTTAAGCAATTTATGGTCCTTTAGCATTTCCAAACAGGAATTTTTTTGTAAAACTGAACACGTTTATTCGGATTGACTAATGATTTAAACTAACTGTCATTAACCCTAGTCTGCCGTTTACGACAGGCTAGTTTTTTTAAAAAATGCTAACTGGTGCCTTTTATGCTTGAAATTGACATTTTGAAGCAGAAATTTTACGTGTGACCACACTGTTGGGGAATGCATCAGTTTTAGATCAAGGTGGTATTGAACATGGTAGCCCCATGACTACTGGAGGATTTTTTTCAAATGGAGCTGCAGCTGAGTTAAATGGATGGGCATCAACTTTTCAACCAGAAGTATGGATACTAACCAGTAACATAACTTCCATTTACATCTGACTTCTAATAGGAGTGTTTTTTGAAGTTATGAACTCTTAGTGCTAACTTCTTTAACTTACTTTTTGTAGTCTTGTTTTTGACTTTTTAAAACTCAATCTAACTTTTAACTTTATGTGCATTTGCTAGCTTGATTTGGCTGGCATATTAATTACTCACGTGGCTTTGATTTTTTTTTCATTTTTCTTATGATTGAAGTGAGAGATTTAACATAAAAATCTGGCGTATGCTTTGTTGCACTTATCTTGAAGTGTTAACATCAAAATGCCGTTCTGAATAATGCTTAAAGTGGGTTCTTCTTTGTACATGCCTTGAATGAGTTTTACATTTAACATTAGAGTAGTGCATTATGATTTGTCACCGTACTCTCATTATCAGTTGTAGTTGTTGAACATGAAAATAAGTGATTTTTGCCATTTTCTTGAATATCAGTTCTTAGTTGTCTTTGCATTTGCTGGCATTTATTCTAACTTTCACTAACTTCATAACATACTTACTTTTTGGTTTCCATGCCTTGCTATTCTGCCTGGCCGACACATTAAAATCTAGGGGAAATATAGCAAATGAATTAATATGGTGCATGATGAACAAAAGTGGGTTGAAATGATAGCATTCCCGGAGTTCCCATTTCTTGCTTATGATTTGACAACTTGTCCATCAATCTTAATCATTTTGGACAATCTTTTTTTCTCTGGGAATCATTTTATTTATGCGGGTTTATCTCAAACATTTTGTATTTACAGTGCATGATTAAACTTTCTTTGCCTACTAGTTTCTTGAAACTCTCTTTCTCATAAATGTGCTTACTGTTTGATCCTTATATCATGCCTGCATGTGTGCATTTTTACTGCATTGTCCAAAATTTTACTTTCAATTGAATTTTTTTTACATACATACATACATGTATCTCTCTTTCTCTCTCTCTCTCTCTCTCTCTCTCTCTCTTTATATATATATATATATATATCATTTTTTATGCTTTTTTAATCTGCATCCAAGCCTTAGATGTATCTGTTTCAATTATTTATATTTAATGTCATTTTTTGAAATATTTAATGAGATATTTTTTTTTGGGTAATTTGTAGAGGTTAGGAATGATGCAATCTCCTTCAGGACATGGATGGCTTGGGTCACCTGGTGGCTCTTCTGGTATCATTATTAAAAAAACCATCAGGGTTGATATTCCTGTAGACAAGTACCCTAATGTATGTACTCTTGTTGGTTAAATCTTTGATTAGTATTTTTTTTCCTGCTTGTATGGATATTTTTTCATTTTTTATCATTTGTTTGTTTTTGTTTCTACAGTACAATTTTGTCGGACGTCTTCTTGGTCCACGGGGAAATTCTCTCAAACGGGTGGAAGCTAGTACCGAGTGTCGTGTCTTAATAAGAGGACGTGGTAGCATCAAAGATCCAAATCGGGTAATTTTTTTCTTAAATTTTTTGTTGTATTTTTTACTTCTAGTATAATATTTCAAATTTCATTACATCATATTTAGCAAACACTGTACTGCATATATGCACGTTTAGTGCCACTGCTATGGTGGTAGATATCTAGCTCTATTAGTATGCTAAATGATTGAGTAGCTTTATAGACTCCAAAAACATTTTATAAATTTACAATTATATGCTTGTTACATTTTTGCCTGGTTGGCCCGAGTTGACTTTTACCATTACTCAGTAAATTCAATTTTAAGAGTTATTTACCATTAACTTCACTGTGTACATCTCTATGAGAATATTTGTGAAGAAATTTCCATTTAATATATGCTCTCACGCCGTGGAATATTAATGCCGCATCCTTTGTGTTATGTAACTTATCTTGGATTCAAACATTTAACTTTAAGCAAATATGGTGTCATGCCTTAATAAAAGGACTTGGTTGTCAGGCCTCATTTCCTTGGAGAAACACATGGTCAACTTGGGATATGAGGGACTTGTTTTTAACTCATTAGACGAGTCCATAGGTTAAAACTAAGTGATTTTATAACAATGAAAGGAATTTACATGGTAATACTTAAGAATGGCTAGAATATGATAGGAACTTTTTATCCATGCATTTGTAACATGAATAATCTAACATCGAAGAACCATTACATCTTTTGTCTTAAATTTTTTGAATGATAAAAGTTTATCTCAACTAATTTATTAGTTGATATTAGAAAACAAGGCAAGTTACCAATAAGTAGGCACGAGGATTGTTTTAGATACGTAGGAAACAAGGTAACCGATCAAATTGAGTATCGTGAGTAAAACTATGATATCTACTTTGAAAACCTTGGAGCATTCAATACTTAATCTAAAGCTATTTGGTAGAAATTGTCGCATCTCGCGTATCAGTGCAGGTAAAATTTATGACTTAAGAACCAAGCAAAACTTTAAACAAATGTCTGAAACAGAGAATATGCTATAAAACTAGTTAAAAATTATGTGCTTGTAAGTCATTATGTCATAAAGTAATTGTTCAGCATTCACAGTATATTTTTGTATGTAAGTGCATGGTCAAGAAATGTTTTATCTATAAATGTCATATCTCATGTCAGTGCAATACAACAAGTTTGAATCAATAGGAAAGTCATCACCAAGTTTGTAGAGTCCGTGGACTCTTCTTCTCATTAGAGTCATCAATCTACTTATAAGGCTGAACAACGAATTTGACCAGTAATTTGTTAGTCAGTTGGGCAACATAAATGATCAAAATCCATCAAACATGTAAATTATGCAAAAAATGTCAAGAACAATAAGTAAAAATTTCTATGGACCATGAATATTTAACATATTAAATGTCAGGTAATAAGATTTATTTAAACAATAATGCCCAAAAAATGTTGGAAAAGTATTATTAATGCTAGAGCATTAGAGGCTTTCTTTTTCTTTTTCTTAAGATAATGTGAGCTTCTTTGGATTCTTTAATTGTTTCCAATCAATGTGCTGCATGTTCAAGCTCGTGCTCGACTATTGAAGGTATGCATCTATGTTATAAAAGATGCCAATCACATGAATTCTTATTTCCTAAAGTAATACTTTTCATCCAAGTAGGAATAACTATTACTACCAAGCATATTATAGGTAGGCACATAAAAATTGAATAAATTCTACAATAATTTCAATGGTTATACCTCAAAAAATATGTTTATCTTTTAATAAATACAAGCGACCTTCCTTGAGGTCTGCTAATTGAATGTATCATTTAGCTAAGATTCATAGAAATTACACCAGACTTTGTGTAATTTATAAACACTAAAAAAAAGCTCTATGTTAATTATATGTATACTCATATCCATCTATCGAGCCAAAATAATTAAATACGTGTTAAAATACCTATAATTAGCTAAATAAAATCCTAAGCTTAAGTTATTAACCCATGATTTTAGCATTAATTAGTTAAGATTGGAGTAGTAAGCCTATATTAGCATGATTTAGGTTAAATTCTTCTTAGTAATATAAACAAACATATAATTAATAACATGCAAGAGATCTTTGCAAGCACAATTGTCAAATCATAAGATTTAGTTACACATTTGATAATGAATCTGTTAAATTACATAATGTACAACATCGCCCATGAAAATGGTGGGAAGCTGATGAGTTGTGAGCTAATGATATGATAACGTGAAGGGAAGGGCAATAGATGATTTCTATGTGATGATAATGGGGATTCATTCTAGTGATTGTAGAAGAGAGAGGAAAGCAATGACAAGGTTATTTGAGGATAAATCATGTTTGAGGATAGGTTTGAGGAGATGAAGAAATAACACTTTTCCTGCTCAAATCTTCATAGTCTGTTAGAAAGCCAAAGATGAAGAGCTGATTGCGGGGGAACGGAGGCAACTTTTCGCACTATCAATGAAGGATGGGACTATGGGCTACGATCCATGTATGAATGAAGAGAACATGATTTTGTGGTCTATTGATGAAGGAGAAGGAAGTNGCTTTGTTCTCCAACCCACTTATTCACACATGAATGGAGGAAAGCTAAAAACACTCATCCTTAAAGGCCTTCATGGGGACTGGGTGGCGGAAGCAAATGATGTTTAATGGTATATTCTCTTATATACAAAATCAATATGACTAAACTTGCAAAAGCTTGATGTGAGTGGAGATGAGTANGGGGTGGCGGAAGCAAATGATGTTTCATGGTATATTCTCTTATATACAAAATCAACATGACTAAACTTGCAAAAGCTTGATGTGAGTGGAGATGAGTACATAAAATTTTAGAATATTTGCAATCTGTTCCGCATCAAGGCAATTGTAAGCCTAATTGGAACAGTCCAAGTAGAAGCACAACTCGTTGTGGAAGTTGTTAGTGAACTCATCTTTCTATTGGGGTTAAACCTTAAAAAATTAATCCATAAAGCAGTAATATGCACCATGTTGGGAAACAATGAACTTGCAATTGATCCTTGCGAGTACTTGCCTTTTTGTAAGTTGTTTGTACACTTCAGCATAGATGCTAGCATAGCTTGAACAAAGAGTGCTGGGGGAGCTCGAGGTCATGCGAACAAAGAGAGAGAGGAGAGTTGATAAGAGAAAGCGAAAAACGTAAAGGGTTAACGAAGACCTAAAGGGTTTTAATAAAGAAATGATGAAATTTTGGTTGTAGTTTTTGAGGCAAGCATCTCATACACCATAAATTATCAATCTTTGGATCAAATTTATTTTGTTTGATGGAAAAAATTATGATGGTATTTTTTTTAAGGAGATTGCATATGAGGAGAAAAAAAAAGAGATCTAGTAAGATAGGGATGATAAGTCTTGTGAAAGTCATATAAATACTCACAAGAATTTATATTATTCAAAACAAATTAAATCAACTAGAGAATTAGTTACAATCAATCTCCCAAATTGACTAGGCTTCCTAAGGTTAGCTACACTCCAAGAAACCCTCTAGAGACTCAATTATTAATGAAATTCTTGTATTTTAATTTTTTAGGGTTAAAATAAGGAGGATTGATTATGTTTCAAAAAACTACTATCTTGATAGGATAATCTATGTTTTGGAGGGTAAAAATTATTGAATCACTTGAGACTTAAAAAAATGAGTACTACAGTCCCATTAAAGCGACAGATAACAGAAAGAAGTCCAGTAAATGATAGAATTAACANTAAAAAACTACTATCTTGATAGGATAATCTATGTTTTGGAACTATTCATCTATAAGCTAGAGGGTTAAAAAATTTTGAGATAAAAATTATTGAATCACTTGAGACTTAAAAAATGAGTACTACAGTCCCATTAAAGCGACAGATAACAGAAAGAAGTCCAGTAAATGATAGAATTAACATTGTTCTAGAATTCATCAAAGAGATCTTGTGTTATCAAGCTTGAAATTGTATAGTGAGGGTAGATGATCCAACACAGTTGATGAGATATTACGTCAGCAACCATGAATTATTTTATATAGAATTGGTCTCATGATTTCAAATCAAAGAAATAAAGTGAGATTAGTGAACAACTGTTTTTAAGTAGTTGATTGGAAAGATCTTGGTTTTGAAATTCTAGTAATATAAGTGTATAAGGAATGAGCACGGAAGAGATAAATGAGGGGCCACAAGTGATACAGAACCAAAGCTACTAAACTATAATTACATTTTCGTCTAGGTCAAGAAAGCCATTATCTAACTTACTAAAACTCTATGTCTATTAATTAAAATATATACCCATTCTAGGAGCTCTGTCCTAAATATTATTAAATGCAATGTAAGTTACTTGCTTTATTTGATCTTCATTTGAAAATACACAAGCGCTTTAATCATGGATCCGCTTTATTATATGCCTTGTTTAAGAGATACAAAGAGAACATTTTTAATTTATAAGCGTCGAGGGTCTTTTAAATTTCTAAGAATTTTTTTCCTAAATTAGTTTAGTAGGTTAATCATTTTATTAAAATTTATAAAAAAGGTTTTCTTACTAAAAGCCTACTTATGAATCTAAGATAATTTACAAAAAAAATTAAAAAAAAAACGAAGCAATCGAACAAGCTGTAATCAAATATAAAAAGTAAACAAAACTGTATAATGGTAGTATAGACTTGTGCGTCTAGGTTTGTTAAGCACTTGTAAAACATAGAAAAGGGTATATATTTAGTCTTAAATATACATAAAAAATGTATTAGTAATTGATACCGTTTTAGGACTTCTAAAACAAGGGAAAGCAAATATATAAGATTTATGGTGTCTGGAAGGGATTATTGTCATGACCCACTCCAGTACTTAGAATTAGCTAAGGCGGGTACTGCGGTTGAACAATATTAACATCAAACTAACAATTTACTTTTTTAAAACTTCCAATATATATAAAAGAACCATTAATAATCCACAAGTATAATTAAGAAATTTAAATCATCCAACAGTAACAAAAATCTGCAAGTAAAATCTCAATCCTCACAATAATATATTTCTACCCAAAAGAATCATTATAAAAAGAAATTCCAAACATGTCAGAGTAGCACCTATCAACTGCAAATCAAATTTTCTACTCCTAAAAGAAAACTTTAATTTCAACCATAAATATGATTTAGCGAGTAATTATAATTTTATATGCATTAAATTCTTATGCTATGCTATGCATGAATGACCAAAATAAAATGCATTTTATTTCATTAAAACTTTAAATTTTTTCTCTTCTCATTTTACTTTAAGTATTTACCATTTTAAATTTTCTTAGAAGTCATAATAGGATTGTTGCTATACTCGAAAGTATCCTAAAAAATGTGTCCGAAGATACCCTTAAAATTGTACCCGAAGGTACATCAAATTGTACCCGAAGGTACATATTTACCATTTCCTTAAATGTGCACAAATACATCGCATCTCCCGCCAGTATTATCTGGTGGTAATCCAGTATGACTTAAATCTTTATCTTTTATTTCATATGAATTTAAAATCATTTAATATGTGCATTCATTAGTCTGTTTTTTTTCTTCTATCCCTTATACCATTTTAGATTAATGAATGAAGTACTAGTTTTAAATCATTTATTGTAATTATTCATTTAATTAAACATTAATTAATGCATAAAAGACAATAATTATTCATCACAACACTTCTCCTAATACTTTAATCTCTCTATCATCCTTTAATTCAGCTATTTGATAAATTAAAATTTCTAAAATTAATTCATTAAAATTGTTGATATGTAATTAACTCTACCTTTAATTAAACCAAATTTACATAATTAATGCATAAAATTTATAAATTTTTACTTTATCATTCTTTGAATGTCTTGATTCACCTCATTCTCAAATCCCAAAAAATTATCTAGTCTTCGATTCATGATTCCAAAAAACTTTAGTTTAATATTACTTAAATAATTACACACACACACATATTAAATAACTTATTTAAATTCTCATATCCCTTATAAAAGTTTTGGTCTGCTCTAACTCAATCGAGCTTAGTGGCAATAGGGAGCCTTCTTGTTACACACAAGGCTCACAAACCTCCATCCTCTTCGTCCATGCAAGTACAATACCAAAGCCATCGACTAGGGCTCGACTTCTACGTGCATGTAGGGATCAGTAGGGAAATCTCTCGATCTTCCTCGCGATAGAGCCATAAGTTGCCTCTTCCCTCTTCTTCCTTCTTCGACTACGGCTTGACCCAATAGGACACACACTCTTCTTTTTCTTCATCCTGGCTTCGACTGCGGCTCACCCGACACCGCACGCCCTAAAAAATGTTGCGCTCCTTTGCCGAGTTGCGGCGGCAACCACCTTCTTCTTCCACTATAAGCATGGCTCGGCTTCACTTCCTTTGGATGTGACTCCTTCACACTAAGATGGTGCCGAATCTGCCCAACGCCAAACTCGGGTAAGTGGAGCATGCTAGCACGATTTTCTTTTTCCTCCTCTTCTCCTTCGTACGACCCTACACTGCATAGTAGCCGCATATTTTCTCCTCAGCTAGGGCACGATAGTTTCTCCTCTCGCTCGATCTCTCTGGCTGTCTATCACTCGTCTGTTTTCGTTGGTTTGAATGATGAGACGATCGAAGGCAAGCAATATGTTTCATCCGAGGGGATGCGTCTCTCTAATTGGTTGCACTCTTTATTATTATTATTATTCTTTAAAATTCAGTTATTATAATCTCCATCCTTATAAAAATTTTATCTTTGAAGTTTGAAAAATATTTAAAACAAAACAAACACACCTTAATTGAAAAGTTGTGGATATATTTCTTGCATCTTATAGACTTTCTCCCAGGTAGCATTCTTCTTAGACCCATGCTTCCCTAAAATTTTCCCAAAAGGGATCTCTTTGTTCTGCAGCTTCTTCACATTATAATCTAGATTCCTTTCAGGTTTCTCAATATAAGTTAAATTTGGCTTATTGACTGAGTCCGCTATCACCATACTAGCTTTATTTATAATATACCTCCTCAATGAAGAAATGTGAAAAATATTATGTACTCCTTGTATATGAGCTGGTAAAGCTAATCTGTAAGCCGTCTTCCTAATCCTCTCTATAGTTTTAAATGGACCAATAAATTAGGGGCTCAATTTTCCAGTTTTCCGAAAATGTTGCACACTCTTCAATGGTTTGTTCTTGATAAATACAAATTCTCTAACTTCAAACTTAATAAGTCTGTGCTTGACATCGTAATATTTCGTCTGTCTATCCTACTCTGCCTTCAATCTGTCTCCGATCAGTCTAATCTTACCAGTAGCATCATCAACCAAATTAGCTCCAATGATCTTTCTTTCATCCCAAAATAGAGGTTTCCCGCACTTCCTTTCATACAAGACTTCATATGGAGTCATCCCAATGCTAGCTTGATAACTGTTATTGTAAGTAAACTCTACTAAAGGTATATGTGATTCTCAACCTCCACTAAAGTCAAGGACACATAACCTTAGTAGATCCTCTAAATTTTGAATAGTCCTCTCTAATTGACTATTTGTCTGAGGGTGAAATGTTGTACTGAAAGTCGGTTGAGTGCCCAAAACTTCATGAATATTTTTCTACAATCTGGATGTAAACCTGCAATCTCTGTCAAAGACAATAGACTTTGACATTCCATGTCCACTTGTTCTATCTGTTTAATGGGCAAGAAATGAGCAATGCTTAGTCAACTTGTCAATAATTCTCCAAATGACATCTCGATCTTGACGTGTTCTTGGCACGATATCACAAAATCTATTGTAATCTCTTCCTATTTTCACTATGGAATTGGTAAATGCTGCAACTGACTACCAGGAAGTTGATGCTTTGCCTTCACCAGTTGACATGAAGGACACAGTCACAAATTCTGCGACATTTCTCTTCAATTATGGCCACCAAAATTCTTCTTTAAGATCCTGATACATTTTATTACTTTCTAGATGAATAGTATAGCCAAATAAATGTTGTTACTCCATAATTTCTTTCCTCAAATTATGAATATTTGGAACATAAACTCCATCTTTATGCCTCAATCGACCATCATGATCTTGCTTATACTTCTCTAAAATGTTTGTCTTAACCTGCTCCAAAACTTTCTGAATACTGTTATCTCTGGCTAAAGAAACTTTAATTTTGCCTTTTAAAGTTGGTTGCAACATCAGCTGATATAGTTAAATGATGTTGTCATCATCAAAATCAACTATAGATAGTTTTAACCTCTTCAAATCTTTAATTAATTGCTCATGCTGTGTAAATAAATAGTTCAAATTATCTGAAGATTTCCTACTAAGTGCATCCGCAATGACATTGGCCTTCCCCAATATCTAAATCATAATCTTTAATAAATTCCAACCATCTCCTCTGCCTCAGTTCAACTCTTTCTGAGTGAAGATATATTTAAACTCTGGTGTTCAGTAAAATCTTCGTAACTAACTCCATACAAATAATGCCTCCATATCTTGAGCGTAAATACAACTACAACAAGCTCCAAGTCATGTGCGAGATAGTTCTTTTCATGATTTTTCAGTCTTCCTAATGCATATGCAATGACCCTATCATGTTGCATAAGTACACAACCTAAATCTCTCGAAGTTGCATCATTGAAAATCTAAAACACATCAAAGCCTGAAAGAATGACCAAAACTGGAGTAGACATTAAGCAAGATTTCAACTTTTGAATAACTGTTCACAATAATCGGACCAATCAAACTTCACTGCCTTTTGAGTCAACAGTGGCATCGACATAAATATCTGTGAAAACTCCTTAACAAACCTCTTCTAATAATAAGTCAAACTTAGAAAACTCCTGACCTCAGTGACATTATTAGGGCTTGGCCAATATGCAATCGCCTTAACCTTATTTTAAACCACAGATATGCCGTCTCCACTAAGAATGTGCACATTTTAAGCCAAAAATCACATTTAGAAAAGTTTACATAAAGTGTATTCTCCTTCAAAACTTGCAATGCAACATGCAAATGATATGTATAACCGACTTTATCTCTCAAATACACTAGAATATCATCTATAAAGACGATTGCAAAAGTATCCAAAAACTGCTTGAAGACCCTGTTCATCAGGTCCACGAAAACTGCCAGAGCATTTGTTGGTCTAAATGGCAAGTCCACAAATTCATAGTTCCTATATTTGGTCCTAAAAGTGGCCTTCACTATGTCTTCTTCTCTAATCCTCAATTGGTGATAGCCTGACCTCAGATCAATCTTTGAAATTACAGAAGTCNAGGGTGAACAATTTGTCTTCGCAGGTGGAGGTGATAATATTATGCTTTACATTGACGGCTAATGTTCTCCATTGAAGCTGATTTCCCAGCTCTCAAAGCCTTTTATGGCATATTTGAGTGATGGTATGTGCTCTCATTAAGTGTCTCTTTTTTGAATGGTTAATGCGATTTGAATGATTCCTGATCACATAACTTTGTTTATCTTAGTTAACGAGGTATTGTTGAGATTTACTTAAAAATATGCAGGGACCAGTTGGAGTTTGTGCTCGTCTGTCAGTTTTGTATGGAGAGAGTAGGGGTTTGTTTGTAAAGAAGATTATTCGGTTTTTGTATATGATGTGAGGTGCTAATTCCCCACAAGTAATCTTTCCTTGTTAGGGATAAATGTTTGCACCGAATTTTATCTTATTAGAGATTTGACGATTGCATTATTTATATTATATATTATTTACATTGCCTGCTGATATTCTTCGTTCCACTTTTCCTTCTATTTATTTGAATAATTACTGATGTTATATTTATTTTATTCCTGATTGCATGCTAGTACTTTTTTTTAAGGACATATTGCGGTGGCAAAAAGTAGGTGATTACCTTTTTGGTTCCTTCTGAAAAAGTCTATTCAATTAGGATAGCGATATTTTAAATAATGGGGAATTACATGCATAGCTCCAGAAACATTGCTATCTACAAATCTAGCATCTTCTTTCATCAATTTTTTAAAATCTCGCTCAAATATTTTTCAATTCATGATAAGAACCAACCTAATATTTTTTTCTTTTTATTAAATTCTCAATGGTTTGATCATTGGTTCGGTAGTTATCAAAAGTATATCCTGGGTGGTAGATTTTGTAAAGAACAAAGTATTGGATGCAATGGATGTAATTATCCCTTTAAATAATTGGCAGTTTTGCTGTTGAAGTGCACTAAAAAAATTAATAGGTCAAGGCTGATCCATTAATCCAAGAAAATCTTCCACTAGAATTCTTGATGCATCGACCTAGACCCATCAACTTGTGGAGGCAATTTGTAGGTCAATTCGGATCAGATCCACTTATCCAATCATAAGTTGTTTGGTCACTAGTGTAGGATTGGTTTGAGGTGGTCATATGGTTTGCGTGCTCGTGCTGAATAACTGGCTTGTACCCTTTGTCTTGCCAAGCGCCTCATTCTGATTGTCGTCAGACTCTGTTTATGCTCCCACATCTACTTGCTTGGCTACCCCGATTGGTGGCATCACCTCACCCTTCTCTCCACTTTACATTTGGAATCATATACTTACATGAGTATTACCTGAATGAGATGGGCTTGGTTTTGGTTTCACATTATTCTAGAAGGTGATATGCGAGATAGGGGTTAGCATTGGGTTTCTTTAGGCTTCTCTACTCACTCTTCTTCATTCAAGAGCATTATGATCTCTTTGCTCTTTGAGGAGCTTTTTGTTAGGAGAGTTGGGAAACAAAACAGTGAAAATGTGAAAAATGTGACACGTGACGAGTAATCTATACAAATAACACAACACTTGTTGGTAAACATCCTCTAAAAAAACCAATAATCAATGAAGCTTCAAACCTAAAGTACCAGCCCATTGATCATATCAAAAGATCTCATGCTCGATGCCTTAATTTTGCGACCTTCAACTTCTCCTTGGGAAACTTCGTGGGCAAAGAACAGATTAGGAATTTAACCCTGTTTCTGACAAAGCAATAATATTGCTTACACTCTGTAATCTTGTTCTCCAATTAAAACATGATCAAGTCGTCTTTACATGTCTTTGTCGTGTAAATGTGAAGAACATATTCAATAACCCTAATATTTTCTCCTTTCTTATTAAGAGGATTGCGGCCATGTAACCCATAGAAGTTGGATATCTCCAACAATTCGTGGCAGAGAGGGAAGCTCAACTCTCAAACGAAATTGATATTACACAATTTGCCATCAATGATAGTGTTGGGATATTCACCATGTGTGGAGGCTAAGAGTTTATGTTTATCGCCAAAATGCACTTAAATCTATAGAAGCATTTAAGTTTCTCCCTGATAGATTGGAAGGACTAGCCATCGTGCTGCAGAGGAACCCATCTCTTCGCTTTGAAAGAGACGACGCCATTGGAGGGAATAAAGAAGATGCAAATGAACAGGATGAATAAAGTTTGAGGAAGCAATGACCAAGGGAAATGTTCGGCTAATAATTAAGTACCCACATATTTATTGGAGAATGAATATTTAAGATAATCCGGGAAACAACCTTGAGCTTAACAACATGTCTTTTAAAAATCAAGAACCTGAATTTTAAATTAATTTCAAAGACAGTTTTTATTTTTGAGAACATTCCCCATTTTTACGAACACACAAAAAATGCATATTTCATATCACAATCTATTAAAATAAACTATTGTGATTCAATTAATTGGTTGCTTTATTTCCTTATTTTTATATATAACACGCAGATGAGAGGCTTGAAAATGGCTCTTCAAAAATAAGTCTTTTGAAAGAGCTAAAAATTCTGCCCTAAGGCTTCCACAATCAAAATATATCAACTAGTCCATAAACCTTCAAAACAAAATCAACGCCAAATAAGAATTGGTCGGATCAAGCTTACTCTCAGAATCCCATTAAGCAAATTTGTGAAGGGCTCCCATCGCCTCAACAAGAGAAGTCCATTATTTGTTTAATTAATCAAGTCATGTCTATCTGCTTTTGTAGCTGCCCTTGTCATGCCAACTTTAGTTCATTGGTCTTCCACTCTGTCTTCCACTCTCAACCGCATGGGTATGCCATCACCTCTTCATGAAAGCANAACATACTTTTGAAATATTTATCACGTCACAGTACTTCCCCTAACACTTTTGACCTCTTTATTTTCGTTTAATTTTGCTATTTGCTAAATCAAAATTAGTAAAGTTTATTCATGAAAATTATTAATAGGCAATTAACGCCACCTTTAATTAAACAAAATTTACATAATTAACGCATAAAACTTATAAATCTTTACTTTTCCCTTCTTTGAATGTCTTGATTTACCTCTTTCTCAAATCCCAAGAATTTATCTGAGCTTTTATATTTGATTCAAGTAAACTTTATCTTTACATTGCTTAAACAATTATATATACATATATATATACATACATAGATATATACATATATACATACATATATACATGCATATATACATATATACATACATACATATATATATATATATCTATACATACATATATATATATATATATATATATGTATGTATATATATATATATNCAACCCATACGTTACAACACACAAAAAGAAAAAAAAGAAAATTAAAAACCCAAAACTAGATGATACATAAAAGATCAACTAGGTCGACTCACTTTGGTTCTGTCTCTACCTCTAGTTCTCGGAAAAGAACCAACTAACATATTGGTGAGTTGTGTACCTTTGCCTGAAGTAACCAGAGTATCATCCATTGGATTCCTTAGCTAAAGTAGATCACCATTCTTCTTCTTCCTCTTGGAAGTGTAGACCTGTCATTCCTCATCCTAAGATTGTTGCTCATTCAGATGAGGTGATAGTGCTGCAGTAGAAAGATTGTCGACAGTTGTGCCAACAAGTGTATGTGAGGTAAGAGTGTTCGACTGTACCCCTGATACTTTCTGAAGGTAGGGAGCTGCAAGTTTCTCCAGATTATCAATCCGTGTAGGTGGGGGGCCTTCATTATTATTTTCAATAGGGTTTGAAAGTGTAGGTTGCTCAGCAAGGTCATTCAGCTTCTCATCAATCGCAAAAACAATATTTTCAAGGGGAGGGTCCTTAGGGGCAATAGAATCAGACACCAAATCCTGTCCATGGTAGTTTTCTCTTTAGGTGGAACAAATATATCTTTAGATACATCTTTATTCACTTTATCTTTAGATTTTAAATCAGGACGAAACTTATAACATTTATCAAGGGTATGCCCAACAATAAGAGGTTTATGCTCTTGTTTCGGTGCTGAGAGGGAGACACGAGCTGCTAGTGTTGTTCGGCCAGGAGGGAGGCAAAGCAGGAGAGTTGAACGGGAAGAATGGAGGCGAGCGAGCGAGTGTCTCGGTGNATTACAACACACAAAAAGAAAAAAAAGAAAATTAAAAACCCAAAAGTAGATGATACATAAAAGATCAACTAGGTCGACCCACTTTAGTTCTGTCTCTACCTCTAGTTCTCGGAAAAGAACCAACTAACATATTGGTGAGTTGTGTACCTTTGCCCGAAGTAACTAGAGTATCATCCATTGGATTCCTTAGCTAAAGTAGATCACCATTCTTCTTCTTTCTCTTGGAAGTGTAGACCTGTCATTCTTCATCCTAAGATTGTTGCTCATTCGGATGAGGTGATAGTGCTGCAGTAGAAAGATTGTCGACGGTTGTGCCAATAAGTGTATGTGAGGTAAGAGTTGTCGACTGTACCCCTGATACTTTCTGAAGGTAGGGAGCTGCAAGGTTCTCCTGATTATCAATCCGTGTAGGTGGGGGTCCTTCATTATTATTTTCAATAGGGTTTGAAAGTGTAGGTTGCTCAACAAGGTCATTCAGCTTCTCATCAATCGCAAAAACAATATTTTCAAGGGGAGGGTCCTTAGGTGCAATAGAATCAGACACCAAATCCTGTCAATGGTAGTTTTCTCTTTAGGTGGAACAAATATATCTTTAGATACATCTTTATTCACTTTATCTTTAGATTTTAAATTAGGATGAAACTTATGACATTTATCAAGTGTATGCCCAACAATAAGAGGTTTATGCTCCTGTTTCGGTGCTGAGAGGGAGACACGAGCTGCTAGCGTTATTCGGCCAGGAGGGAGGCAAAGCAGGAGAGTTGAACGGGAAGAATGGAGGCGAGCGAGCGAGTGTCTCGGTGTAGAGGAGAGGAGAGCCGAATGGGAGAGGCGAAGCAGGCGAGTGCTTCGGTGCAGAGGAGGAAGGAGTCGAGTGGGATCTCTCGAGAGCGGGGGTGAGGCGAGGGGACTTTTGTGTTGAGAGGAGCAGCTTCAGTCGCGAGGAAGAGGGAGGCCGACGAATNTGCAGGCGAGTGCTTCGGTGCAGATGAGGAAGGAGTTGAGTGGGATCTCTTGAGAGTGGGGGTGAGGCGAGGGGACTTTTGTGTTGAGAGGAGCAGCTTCAGTCGCGAGGAAGAGGGAGGCCGACGAATCTCGAGCGCGAGGAACACAGAGACATGCGGGAGAGTTGCGGTGGAGTGCTTCAAGAAGGAAGAGCAAGGCTTCGAGCAGGAAGAAGACACGCGGGAAAGCTTTTGGTGCAGAGGGGAGCAGGCGAGCAGGTTTGCTTCGGTCGAGCGAGGAAGGAGGCGGGATCGAACGCAAGGAAGCCGAGCACGAGACACGAGTGAGCGAGAGGAGGGAGTCAAGATCGATAGAGGAAGAGGGGCTGGGTTTGTTCGCGAGGAAGAGGGAGGCCGACTTGTCTTGAGCATGGNTGCGGGATCGAACGCAAGGAAGCCGAGCACGAGACACGAGTGAGCGAGAGGAGGCAATCAAGATCGATAGAGGAAGAGGGGCTGGGTTTGTTCGCGAGGAAGAGGGAGGCCGACTTGTCTTGAGCACGTGGAAGGGAGAGGCAGACGGATTCTCGGTGCAGAGGGTAGGAGTGAATGAGGAGTTTTTGGTGCAGAGGGGAAGAAGAGGGGAGCCAGACAGAAGACCGAATGCCAGGAAAGGAGCTAAGCGAGATTGTATAGCTGAGGTGAACGTTACACAAGATTAGGTGGGGAATTAAACAAATTTTATTCATGCAATTGCTTCAAATGGAAAATCTTAACTCTCAATTAAGATGTCCATTTGAAATTCAAAAATTTAAAATTCAAAATTGTTTAACCCTTATTCAGCTCGAGTTCAGTTCGAATCTAACCCGAGTTGAACCTTGGTTGAGCCCGGGCCCACGCCCCGTTAAATAAAAAAACGTGCATCGATTTTTGTGTTAAATGCTTGCGCGCGGAACAGTAGCAATATGAGTGTCTTTTCTAGCTAAAGTCGATGTCCCTGATGCATCCGTGTAGTTCGTTTCTNCCCAGTTCGAATCTAACACGAGTTGAACTTGGGTTGAGCCCGGGCCCACGCCCCGTTAAATAAAAAAACGTGCGTCGATTTTTGTGTTAAATGCTTGCGCGTGGAACAGTAGCAATATGAGTGTCTTTTCTAGCTAAAGTCGATGTCCCTGATGCATCCGTGTAGTTCGTTTCTTCATTCAAGGTGTCCGGACAAGTTCGCCGATGGTTAGGTCAATTCAAGTCAACATCGTGCGTGGTGAAGTGAGTGTATAAATTGCGGCGTTCGCGAGTCTTCAAGTCATGGAGGGTTCACCTATGACTGTCTGATCCCTTAGGAACTCATTTTCGGGCCCTTTACATGTTAGTCTTTAGCCCTTGCAACTAAGAGTTGAGTGTTTGGGACTACTCATGCGAGGTCTGCATAAAAATGAGTCAAGAAGTGGCTCAAAATTCTATGGGAGGTGGACTTCATTACTAGTCTGCTAGAATGGTCAACAATGAACTCCTAAAGCTATATCTTGGGTTTTAAGGGTAGGAGACTAAAACCTCACTGAAAATGAGGTCAACAAATGGACCCGTAATAGGTGTGGTGTGCTGGGCAAGCACACCGCGCGTATTGGTGTTTACCAAGCTATCAACAAACCCCAAAGAACTGTCCAAGCAGACATGCTCGGAACAAAACCCTAATTGGAGTTAAAATGAGACTTGGGTTATGATTTCCACTAGGGAATTCCCAAGTCAAGAGCAAGTTTTGAAGTAAAGTTTTTGAAAGTTTTCGCTGGGGATTAGCAGGTGTATTTTCAAATTGTAATTGTGGGTTTGAGCCTTTAAATTTGAATGTCGATTTGATTTGACAGAAACAATTGCAGTAGGAAGGTGTCCTAAAGCAATGTAGAATCGAATGTCAGAATCCTCATCCTCTAAAATTTAATTTGAACCATTGCAATAGGGGAATGCTTAAAACAATGCGGAATCTGATGTCAGAATTCTCTTCCTCTAAAATTTAATATGAACAATTGCGATAGAGGAATGTCTAAAGCAATACCGAATCAGATGTTTGAATTCTCAACCTCTGAAATTTGATTGGAGTCATTACGATAGGAATGAATCCTAAAGTAATGCTGAATCAGATGTCAAAATCCTCATTCTCTAAAATTTAATTTGAAAGATTGCTATAGGAGACTCCTAAAGCAACACAAAATCGGATGTAAAATTCTTAACCTTTGAAATTTAGTAGGAACAATTATGATAGGAAGGAATCCTAAAGTAATGCGGAATCAGATGTTAAAATCCTCATTCTCTAAAATTTGATATGAATCATTACGATAGGAAGAAATCCTAAAGTAATGCGGAATCGAATGTCAGAATCCTCAACCTCTAAAATTTGATAGGAACCATTATGATAGGAATAATCCTATAGTAATGTTGAATCAGATGTCAAAATCCTCAACCTCTGAAATTTTATAGGAGGCATTATGATAGGAAAAAATCCTAAAGTAATGCGGAATCAGATGTCAAAATCCATATCCTCTAAAATTTAATATGAACCATTGCGATAGAGGAATGTCTAAAGTAATGGAGAATCGGATGTCTTGATCCTCAAGTGATGCAGAATCGGATGTTAGAATCCTCATACTCTAAAATTTAATTTGAAAGATTGCGATAGGAGGGACTTCTAAAGCAAGGCGGAATCGGATGTAAAATCCTCAACCTCTGAAATTTGGTAACAACCATTACGATGGAAATGAATCCTAAAGTAATGCAGAATCAAATGTCAGAGTCCTCATCCTCTAAAGTTTAATATGAACCATTGCGATAGAGGAATGTCTAAAACAATGCGAAATCAGATGTCTGGATCCTTAACATCTGAAATGTAATGTGAATCATTGCGATAGAGGAATGCCTAAAGCAATGCGAAATCGGATATCTGGATTCTCAACCTCTGAAATTTGATGAGTCATTATGATAGGAAGGAATCCTAAAGTAATGCGGAATCGGATGTCAAAATCCTCATCGTCTAAAATTTAATTTGAAAGATTGAGATAGGAGGGTCTACTAAAGCAACACGAAATCGGATGTAAAATCTTAAACCTCTGAAATTTGGTAGGAACCATTACAATAGGAAGGAATCCTAAAATAATGCGAAATCAGATGTCAAAATCCTCATCCTCTAAAATTTAATATGAACCATTGCGATAGAGGAATGTCTAAAGCAATGCGGAAACAGATGTCTTGATCCTCAACCTCTGAAATGTAGTGTGAATCATTGCGATAGAAAGTAGATACTAAAGCAACGTGGAATCAGATGTAAAAATCCTCAACCTCTTGAATTTGATTTTAAAGATTGCGATAGGAGGAAATCCTAAAGCAACGCGAAATCAGATGTAAAATCCTCAACCTCTGAAATGTTATGTGAATCATTGCGATAAGAAGTAGATCATAAAGTAACGCGAAATCAAATGTATGAATCCTCTTCCTCAAAGATTTTTTTTTTGAATTTGTGAGAAATTTGGGGAAATTTTTGGTGTAGAAATTTGCGGTGCAAATTTATGAAGTGCGGAGCTTTGTTTAAACTTTTTGCAGTGTAGAATTTTGTGAAATGTATGTGCAAAGATTTATGAAAATTTATGAAGTGTAGAGTTCTGTGAAATGTGAGTGCATGAAATTTAGAAAGTGCAGAGACCTTGTCGGCTCGAACAACCTCCAGAGACATTACATCCAAACTGGATCTAATCGAGGAATGATAACCGTTAAAGAGATTACGCCAAACCTCAAAAAAAGTTTGGTCACACTGGGAAAGAACACCGGAAATTTACATCAATCTCAAGAAGTGATTGAAGATGTCTGTGCGATAAGAGATTCAGTTCCATAGAACCATTCAAGCCTCTCTCACACGGGAAATATTAAGAAGAGTGTGGTTCTATGTAGATGGAACCAGCTAGCCTCTCGTACTGAAATCAGAGGACCAAGAGTTCCTGGGGAAGAAAACCTCGGCCCGAGAATAAAAAAGATGACGCTGACAACAAATTGAGAATGCTCAACCTAGCTAGATCGAAATCTGAGTTTGAAACTTTGATTTTGATTTTGAATTTTAATTTTATTTGATATGATGCTAAGATTTCTTCGATGTCGTGCTGAATTTTGTTTGATTTGTTGCCGAGCTTTATTTTGTTTTGATGTGAGATTTATTTAAGTTTTGTGAATTTTATTTTGTTGCATTTTTTTAATTAAGATTGTGACATAGTTTCGGACAAATGCGACATTTGTGCTTTGAAAACGAGATCTTATTTTCGAAACAACACGATGCACAGTACTTCTTGAGGTACCATCTATTGGCTGAAGGAATATGTAAAATTAACACATTCTTTAAGGTACTATTAGAACTGTTTTCTTTCAAGTACACATAAAGATGTATTATTTATAAGGAAATCACAACTCAAAAGGCTGCAACTTTGTAGCTCCGTTGTGGCAGTCATCGTTTCTGTCACCGATTTTGTAAAGATTATTCACATTGTCTTGAGAAATTGTTTTGATGTCCTTGAATTGATAATGAGTTATATCTTCTGGGCACTACAAGATATGACTTTAGGGTAGAATCTCCATTAATTTACTAATAACATAGCCATTTACTTTAGTTCTTTCTTTTTGGGCCTAAACAAATTTTAGAATTTTGATTATGTGATTAAAATATTCTTCATCTCTCAAGGATATTTCTGAGTCAACTAATAGTCGACCAAAAGACATAAGATCACTTAATTATTTTTAGAGTATAATATAAGGAGATCTAACTTAAGGGAGTTTTTTAAAGTTTTATTAATGAGAGGAGAACTCAAACACCAATTTTTTATTTTATGCTCGCCTCAAACTTCTTCCCAATNAGATATTTCTGAGTCAACTAATAGTCGACCAAAAGACATAAGATCACTTAACTATTTTTAGAGTATAATATAAGGAGAATTAACTTAAGGGAGTTTTCAAGTTTTATTAATGAGAGGAGAACTCAAACACCAATTTTTTATTTTATGCTCGCCTCAAACTTCTTCCCAATGAGCCTCTTTTTTTTTTCTTCTCTTCCTTTTTAATTTTCACGAAGAATTACTATATCTGGCGAAACATACTTTAAAAATTTTGAATGTCTAAATTGATACACCAATTTTTCATTTTATGCCCAACTCAAACTTCTTCTCAGGAGACTTTTACTTTTTTTTTTGCTTTTTTTGTTTTCTGAGAATTACTATATCTGGTAGAACATACTATAAAGATTTTGAATGTCTGAACTTTCCTGATAAAAAATTCTCAAGTACTTCTTAAGACAAATTATAAGATATTATAACTCGTTTGAAAGTCAGAACCAACTCACTTGACAGAAGATTAAAAGTCTAATGATATCCTTAGTAAATTACTTGCATTTCAAGCACACTGTTTCATTTAGAAATTTACTTGGGACCCAGTTCAAATTCTTTAAAGTGAAGGACCCAGTTCGAATTCTTTAAAGTGAAGGACCCAGTTATTAGGGTATTAATTTCATTTTCCCCCGAAATAATAATTTATTATCAAAGTATTGAAATTTATATCTTGGATCACACCTTTTTGAACTTCCGTTGAGTTTTGAACGTTTTGTTATTCTTGTTTTCCAAAATTTAATACTTCTGAATAACAACAAATTCTTTCTTTATTTTATTGCGGCGGCAGGGAAGAGACAGACAAACATTGATATCACTAACATCCATTTCGACAACAAAAGTAGCACAATAGTAATCAAGAGACGTTTCATCCTTTGTTAGCTGTGTTGGAGTCAAGCAGAATACTTGAATCAACTAAAATCATATTGATAGGACCTCTTTCAGACTCCCTCAGATATTCTTTCGGGATCGTTATACTCCCATTCTTGAAGTTCTCCTCAAGCCAATCTTTAAAACTGAAACACTCCTCTATGGTATGTCCAATGAACCTGAGATACGGGCAATATCTCGGATGCCCTTTCTTGTTGACTTTGTCCGGCTTCCTTGGTTTGGGTAACCTGAATTCGAGCTTCATGATTAGATTGTGGAACATCTTTTTGACTGCTTCATCTTTAAAAGAGTATATCTTGCTTAATTGATCGGTCATTGTTGAAACTTGTCTTTCATCCGTGTGGTAAGGTTTCTGCTTAAATGATTGCTAAGCGTTCCATCGAGGGCATTGATAGGTCTGTTATGGTTGTTCTGCTTGCATTTGCAACGGTCGCTTGCTCCTGTCGACCACTGCAACTATCTCATATTTCTTCTCAAACAACCCCTCGGCTTTCTTTAGAAAACCATGCTTAGCCTCTTCTTGGAGATTCCCGACTTTGCTAAGCAGCTTCTCGAATGTTTTGATGGTGAATNGCTCTTTTTGTTTTCTGAGAATTACTATATCTGGTAGAACATACTTTAAAGATTTTGAATGTCTGAACTTTCCTGATAAAAAACTCTCAAGTACTTCTTAAGACAAATTATGAGATATTATAATTCGTTTGAAAGTCAGAACCAACTCACTTGACAGAAGATTAAAAGTCTAATGATATCCTTAGTAAATTACTTGCATTTCAAGCACACTGTTTCATTTAGAAATTTACTTAGGACCCAGTTCAAATTCTTTAAAGTGAAGGACCCAGTTCGAATTCTTTAAAGTGAAGGACCGAGTTATTAGGGTATTAATTTCATTTTCCCCTGAAATAATAATTTATTATCAAAGTATTGAAATTTATATCTTGGATCACCCCTTTTTGAACTTCCGTTGAGTTTTGAACGTTTTGTTATTCGTGTTTTCCAAAATTTAATACTTCTGAATAACAACAAATTCTTTCTTTATTTTATTGCGGCGGCAGGGAAGAGACAGACAAACATTGATATCACTAACATCCATTTCGACAACAAAAGTAGCACAATAGTAATCAAGAGACGTTTCATCCTTTGTTAGCTGTGTTGGAGTCAAGCAGAATACTTGAATCAACTAAAATCATATTTATAGAACCTCTTTCAGACTCCCTCAGATATTCTTTCAGGATCGTTATACTCCCATTCTTGAAGTTCTCCTCAAGCCAATCTTTGAAACTGAAGCACTCCTCTATGGTATGTCCAATGAACCTGAGATACAGGCAATATCTCGGATGCCCTTTCTTGTTGACTTTGTCCGGCTTCCTTGGTTTGGGTAACCTGAATTCGGGCTTCATGATTAGATTGTGGAACATCTTTTTGACTGCTTCATCTTTAAAAGAGTATATCTTGTTTAATTGATCGGTCATTGTTGAAACTTGTCTTTCATTCGTGTGGTAAGGTTTCTGCTTAAATGATTGCTAAGCATTCCATCGAGGGCGTTGATAGGTCTGTCATGGTTGTTCTGCTTGCATTTGCAACGGTCGCTTGCTCCTGTCGACCACTGCAACTATCTCATATTTCTTCTNAATAACACTGTGACATTGAATCATAGTGCTGAAGCACTTTAATCTAGCGCTGTAACGCTAAGCTCTTAGTTTACTTGCTATACATTATGCAAGTTATGGCATTGTGGCGTTATAAGCAACGTGTTGGGGCATTAATGGAGTTGCATTAGGCCAATGCTTATTGATGATATGGCGCCAAGCTCTCAGATTCATGGCCCTCTTTTCTCACATCAAGTACTATGGCACAACCTCCAGGAGCTAGCTCTAGAGCACTGTTTTACCACCTTGAAGTTCTACTTTTCTCCAAGCTCTTTTGTCTTGTTATATTCCTAACATTTAATATAAATATCATAGAAAAAAAATAAAATGATAAAAAAATAAATATAAAAATACTCATAAATTTTAAATAGTTGAGCACATTACAGATATTCTATGAATACTTATGGTATTAATTTGAAGATTAGAAATATTGTAAAAAAACCTATGACATGACTTTTAGGATTAGAGAATATTTGGTGAAATTTAACCTATGTGATATTTAGGATTTCAAAACCTATGTGATATCTTAGTAGGGTTCATAAGCTTCTCATTTTTGCTATTTTGGAGCCGTTGGTTCATGTCAATAGAAGCAAAATTTTGAATAAATTTAAAGGATATCGTTACTATTGCAACATCAATAATAAAATTTGGTCTATCACGCTTTCCATTATTGAAGATGAGGGGCAATATGTTTTAACACAGATCAAATTTGAAGATTTCCAAGGGTAGGACACTTTTGTTTATGCTAGTTCTCAGCTGCAAGATAAGTTTTTTGCTTTGGCAAAAACTTGAGCTCATGGGAAGTATTATTAATGAAAACTTGTTGGTTGGGGGAGATTTTAATCTGATTATGAAACATATGGAGAAAAAAGAGGGTGGACGTTGTGACACTGCTCTTATTAACAGGTTTTCTAACTCACTTTCTAGTGCATGTCTCTTTGACTTGGGATATTTAGGCTCTCCATACACTTTTCTTTATCGAAGATTGTATCATTATTTGAGCAACTCAAACATTTTAAGACATTTCCCTATTATTCGGGTTCAAAATTTAAGCTATGCTACATCAGATCACAATCTCATTTTGCTCACTTTGGCATTTACAGCTAAACCGAGCATAACTAGATTCAAGTTTCTTAATGTTTGGACTTCTCATGACACCTATTTAAACTTGGTGAAACATGTTTGGCAGTATGAGGGAGATGGAACCCCTTGGTTTGTTTTGTGGCAATTACACAAAGAGATTGCTGCTCATCTCACTAAATGGAACTATCTGATTTTTTGTAATGTTCATAAGAAAGTGCTGGATGCTTAGAATATTGCTGATTCTTTGGAAGCTCAACTTATTTGCTCTCCTGAATTGATGGATACTGTTTCAAGGCTCATCTCTCTTTAATGGATGCTATAGCTTTGGAAGAAAATTTTCTTCAGCATAAAGCAAATGATATATCCTTTATTGCGGGGGATAGAAACACAGTACTTTTATGCCACATTAAAGAACAAAAGAAACATTAATAGTATTTTGAAAATTAAAAAGGAGAATGGGCAAATATTAACTAGCATGGGAGATATAGGAGAAAGTGCTGTGAAAGGAGGTATCCTTCGGAGAATACATCGAATTGGGACACATTTTGAAGGGTTACCAAGGCACCTCTTGAAGCTTTATAAAAGAAGGAAGTTAAGACTTTTTGAAGTGTGCTTGAAAAGGGGGAGTTCTGAGAAATTCTTAAGTTAGTTTGGAGATTTTCAGGCACCACAAAAATTTACTTTATCCTTTTTGTTTTAGTTTTATTATGAGAGTTAAGAGTGTTGTAAAAGAAAAGAAATTTAAAGGAACTTTAAGAGTTTGGTGGAGGATTTGAGATAATTTTTTATCTTTTTTTTGAACTACTTTTGGTTTTAATCGGGACTTCTTATTGGTTTGAGAATGATTTTTTACTTTTAAACTAAAGTGTCGTTTTGATTTCTCTATGGATTCTGAGTAGTTTTCCTTATCTTTCTCCTTAAAATGATAAGTAATTAAAGTGTTGGATGGATAACGGAGAGTATTGATCTTTAATGTTGGAAGAAGTTGTGATGATTTAAATCCATGCACTTCATTGAGTAGTTTTCCTTATCTTTCTCCTTAAAATGATAAGTAATTAAAGTGTTGGATGGAAGTTAAGAGTATTAGTCTTTAATGTTGGAAGAAGTTGTGATGATTTATTTTCATGCACTTCGTTTACTTCTTGATTTGGTCTATCTAGATGTTAAAATTTTTTGTGAGAACATGTAAGAACTGGGCTAGTATTGTCTCAGCCAACAATTGGTAAGAATCACATGAGGTTGTGTGAATGAGAATGTAATTCAAATGATTAAGTGCAAATAAATAGAGAAATAATCTTTGAAGGGTGTAGAGTTAGAGGACTTTAAAGTGACAGGTTAAAGCCCCCAACTTGGTTTATTGTTTTAGATTTTGATACGAGATGTTAGCCCCCAGGTAGAGGGAATCGAGGGAACTCTAGAGTGAGAGATGGTATCTTCCATGCCTAGACAGACTTCAAAACTATTCAAACTTTAAATTAGCCAATGTTCTTTATAGCATCTCTAGTAAGGGTAAAAAATAACATTACTCCTATTTGGCACAACACATTTTTGCATACTTCCACAACATAATTCATATACTTATTACTGATTCAAAATAAGGAGAAAAATATTTTCATATCAAGTGCTTCCCTTTTACATATACTCAAGTTATCTTTAGAAGTTTTATTGTTTTGTCAAAATATGAAAAATACAAAAAGATTTGAATCTTAATTACTGTAAAAATATCTACAGTTTAAGTAATTGTCTTTTTAAAATAGAAAGTTTGTTGACTAATAGTGCATATTGTGAAATTCCCCGTGGGTTCGATATTCAGGTCTTAATCAAAAAGTTATATATTACTTGATAACGATACGTATATTTGCGTAGTATCCCAATGTAATAAAAATTTAAATTCTTATTTTCTCCAGGATCAAGTTTTTAGTTCTATTGTAAAGTAAGGAGACATAAGTGAAAAATATCATCAAAGATATTGTTATAATGTGCACATAAATAGTAACGGGATCATAGGTCTATAAGTTTCCTCGACAAATTTTAACAATACAAGTGGCCAATTTGTAAACTAAATGAAGATCCGGTAAAATTTCCATCAAAATTTTTTTAGGAATAAAAGAAGTTCTAAAAAAAAATTAAAATCACTTACTTAAGTACTTCATATTGTAAGGAGAAAGAGAGAAAACTACTCTAAATGCATGTGGATAACAAAGCTAAACATATTTATAAAACTCAAATCCAAAGTACAAAACCTAAAGACAAAGATACAAATACAAATCTTGAATGTTCCCTCAAGCACTCCTTTGAAGTTCTCTGACTTCTTTGACTCCAACAACACTTACAAGACTCAAAAACTCCAGAAATAACAAAGACATACAAAGAAAACTTCTCACACACTTAACACACTCACACACTATGAGACTCTATAGATCCAACTCTCTCAGCCTCTTGGAAGTAATACATATTTATAGAGCTTCGAAAATGACCAATGGTTGCTTCTGACATCTATTCAAAATTTGGTCTCATTCAATGAATCTTCTAAAAAATAACTGTGATTCCTAGGTACCTAAACGTCGCGCCTAGGCGCCAACCAAATTTTGTATCTGACACCTAGGCGCCAAATTTGGCTGGTTTGCATTCTTTCTTTTGTTTAGCCCCTTTTGCTCCATTTTGATTTATTTTTGCTCCTTTTTACTCTTAATCTCATTTTCTTGCACTTGATATTAAAATCATAAAAGTACATTTAATTAAAGCATAATATCCTAAAAAATTGAGCATAAAATATGCATAAAAAATAGGTAATTTTAAGGTGGATCAAGTATCAGAGCCTCTATTATTGAATTTATGTTTTTTCATTTAATTTTATTTATATTAATTGCATAAAAGTTTCCCTGAAAATTAGATCACTAAAGTTAGTTGATGAATTGACATATTATTGTTTATTTGATATCCTTATTTTGTTTAATTTGTTATTCACCAAAGTGGCCAAATTATTATGTTTAATAGATGTTAAATTAAATAAATTCAATTACTCATAAGTATATGATGCTTATTTTGAAACAGTTTTGTATTTGATTGTTGTATATTGAAATTTATTGATTATAAAATATTTATGGATCACCAAATAGGTTGATTATTTGTTTCATAATCTTTGAATATGATTGTGGCATATTTTTATACATGATTTGATATGTTTATATATACAAAGATAATATGCATGTATTATTTAAGTATTAACAATTGCCATTACGTTAAACTAAAAACTAAAGCATCAATTTTGTTTATTATTGTGTATTGTTATGTCACCCAATGGAGAGTTTCAATATACTATTAATATTTTCATTTAATCTCATTGGATATGAATATCTGTTTAAGTTTAATATTTGAAGCATGAATGTATGAGCATATTCTTATTTTTGTAATATCTACTCCCGTTTCTCTTCATTCACAAGTTATATATGTTCACACATTCAATAGGCTTAATTTCTCTGAATGGCGTGAGAATGTTCAATTTCACCTTGGTGTTATGGATTTTGATTTCACACTCATAATTAAGAAACCCCTGCTCTTATTGATTCTAGCAGTGCTGAGCAAAAATATTTTTATAAAGCTTGGGAGAAATTAAACAGATTGAGCTTAATGTTTTTGTGAATGAATGTAGTAAAAAATCATAAAATATAGATTTTCTAACACTGAAAATGCTAAGAAATTTAGGAAATTTACTGAGGAATATTCTCATTCAGACTCTACTGATAAGTCTCTTGCTGAAACATTATTTAGTACATTAACCAACATAAAATTTGATGGATCTCGTACTATGCATGGGCATGTTGTTGAAATGATGAACATAGCAGCAAAACTTAAGACTCTGGGATTGAAAGTAAATGAAAAATTTGTTGTGATGTTATCATTAACTCCTTGCCTCCTGAGTATGGTGCATTTCACATGAACTATAACACTATGAAAGATTAGTGGAATGTTAATGTACTGCAATGTATGCTCATTCAATAGGAAGCAATGTTTAATAATGGAGGAAATTACTTCATTAATCTCATGGGTCATCAAAAAAGAGATGCAAAAAGACATGAAAAAAAATTGGAAAGGGAAAGCAAGAACCACTAAAGATTAATGTGTCATCTTCACTAATTCACAAAAGGGAACCTAAAGAAATAAGTGCTATTTTTGTAGAAAGTTTGGACATTATCAAAATGAGTATTAGAAGCACAAAGACTGGTTTAAAAAGAAAGATAAACCTTATGTTTTTGCATGTTTCAAATTAAATTTGGCAGAAGTTCCTTGTAATACTTGGTGGATTTATTCTGGTCGTACCACTCATGTTTCTAATACGATGCAAGGATTCCTTACAACCTAGGAAATGAGTCAAAGCTCCAGTTGATGCCATTGGAACCTATTGATTTATTTTAGACACTTGACATCATTTAGACTTTTTTCAAACACTTTATGGCCCTTATTTTTCTCGTAATTTGATGTCATTTTCTAAACTTAATTTTGTTAGATACTCTTTTAAATTTGGGAATGGAGGTTTTAGTTTATTTAAACACAATCATATCATTGGTTATGTGACCAAAGTAAAATATTTTGAGATTTTCGTACCTCTTTTATACTGTTTTTAATGATATTACACTTTAAAGAAAGGTATTTTTGATGTTTTATTGCAGGAATAATGAATTAAGGTCAATGGAGCAAAAAGGAGCAAAATGGAATGAATTTGGAGCCAACAGCGAGCTTTTCCCGAGGATACAGGACAAAATCTTCAGAAGGCCGCCGACGGTGGGATCGATGGTTATGTGTACTTGTACAATGGATAAGGCTGACTCTTGGAGGGGTGCATAAGCAACTCTTGGGAAAACTCATCCACATCTTTAAAGAGAAGATTTTGGCCGAAAATANCTGTCCCTCCACGAGATCACAGACGGTGATATGATGTTTAGCTCCAGCGAGTTTCTTAACAAAGTGGTCTTTTAATTATGTAAATGTTTTCACTGAGCCATTGGGTAGTTCGGCGTACCGGTCAAAAGCGATTCCGGAAAGGCTACTCACAAATTGACGACACAACGACATGTCACTTCCCCACGCGTTGCAGCAACTTGCTCGAAAATGTGCAACATGTTGTTGGGGGTTTCCCGTTCTATCAAATGTCTTGAACGACGGTGGTACGAAACTCTTGGCGTATTGTACAACATCAAATTCTTTCGGGTATGGCCTGCCCTTTAGAATCAATGCTACTTCTGATTGGGCCAGGGCTTCTCCCACTTGTTATTCTACCATTTCTTTAATGTGTTTCTTCTGTATCATGCTTTGGGCTGAATCCTTCTTTTGTTGTTGGTATTTGTCAGCAGAAGTAAACTCTTTTCTTTCTTCTGTAATATGAACAATTTCTAGCTGACTTGCTTCTAGAGCTGTCATTTGTGATGACTGTGACTGTCCTTGAATTGTGACCATCGCGATCATAATTTCTTCTAGTTGTTTCTTCATCTGGTTGATCTGTTCATTAAGTTGTCAATGGCTCTTTGCAACTTATCCGCGGTGTTTTTCTCAGTGGGTAAAGGAACATCACGCGAGGATAAGGTGGCTCTGGCCTCAACAACGTTGATTTCTGTGAATTCCTCTATCACATAGTCCGACGGATCGTAGGGTTTGTCACTCGTATCTTTTCTTTATTCTTCACACAACTGTGCAATGTCGGCTCGAAGCCTTTCCAACATAGCCTCGATCGACCTTCCTTAGACAACTTTAAGGTCAATTGGAGATTTTAGATGAGCTTCACCTGTTTTGCTGAGCACTGGTGTAGTTGTGTAGAAGTCAGTTGGAATAATTGAATCAACTAAAATCATATTGATGAAACATCTTTCAGGTTTTGTCAAATATTCCTTTGGAATTATTATGTTCTCGTTTTTTAAATTCTTTTCAAGCCATTCTTTGAAGCTGATACAATTCTTTATAGTGTGTCTGAACAGTCTGTGGTAGGGGCAGTAGTTGGGATGGNATAACACATTCTTTAAGATACTATTAGAACTGTTTTCTTTCAAGTACACATAAAGATGTGTTATTTATAAGGAAATCACAACTCGAAAGGCTGCAACTTTGTAGCTCCGTTGTGGCAGTCATCATTTCTTTCACCGATTTTGTAAAGATTATTCACATTGTCTTGAGAAATTGTTTTGATGTCCTTGAATTGATAATGAGTTATATCTTCTGGGCACTACAAGATATGACTTTAGGGTAGAATCTCCATTAATTTACTAATAACATAGCCATTTACTTTAGTTCTTTCTTTTTGGGCCTAAACAAATTTTAGAATTTTGATTATGTGATTAAAATATTCTTCATCTCTCAAAGATATTTCTGAGTCAACTAATAGTCGACCAAAAGACATAAGATCACTTAACTATTTTTAGAGTATAATATAAGGAGAATTAACTTAAGGGAGTTTTCAAGTTTTATTAATGAGAGGAGAACTCAAACACCAATTTTTTATTTTATGCTCGCCTCAAACTTCTTCCCAATGAGCCTCTTTTTTTTTTCTTCTCTTCCTTTTTAATTTTCACGAAGAATTACTATATCTGGCGAAACATACTTTAAAAATTTTGAATGTCTAAATTGATACACCAATTTTTCATTTTATGCCCAACTCAAACTTCTTCTCAGGAGACTTTTACTTTTTTTTTGCTCTTTTTGTTTTCTGAGAATTACTATATCTGGTAGAACATACTTTAAAGATTTTGAATGTCNTCCTGAAACATCTTTGCTACAACTTCTTTTCTGAAAGAATATACTTTGTTCAACTGCTTGGTCGCAGATGGACCCCGTCTTTCATCCATCCGGCATGGCCTATGCTGGGATGACTATTGACCATGTTGTTGGTTTTATTGTTGGCTATATTGTAGATCTTACTGCTGCAGATATTACTGGTTGTACTGTTGCAGTTGCTGATATATCTGTTGAGGCTGCTCGACCTGAATCAGTACTGACTACTTGTCTTTATCCACCGTTGTTACTCTCTTAGATTTCTCTTTGAATGTCATCGCTGGCTTTGGACTATTATGGAGAGATGACAACAGTACTGCGGTAGCAACCCCATAAGCTTCATCCTCTCTGTAGGTAGCAGACAATTGGTGAAACCTACTTCCCATGAGTAGAGGTGAGGTTTTACATAATCCTGTCTCATCCAGTTGGAAGGCGGTGTCAGTACTAGCCAACTCTGTGGCTTTCTCCTTCTTGGCCCTTAGAATTTTCTGGTTGCGCCTCATTTCGTGTCTTGGTCAGTCACACGGACTTTGAATTGGACCCAATCTCGAATACCGAAAACGGTGGGGCAAAAACATCAAACGACACTTCTTCGCATAGAATCTCCTTCTCCTTGTTTAGTGGAATAGTTGGTGTAGTAGTGGTTAATCTAGTGGCAGAAGCAGAAACAGTCCTGGGAGCGGTCCCTACGCTCCTTGTGGCAGACTTTACAACAACAACAAAATTCTTTTTAATCAACATCCTCTTTAGAGGGGGAATTCTTTACTAGACTTCAAGTTGAACTCCACAACAGGCTCGGTGAACTTGTCCGTTTCAGGTTTTATTACGGCAACAACGACATTCCCGAACTTGGCTTCAATATCGTCGAATCCTTGTTCAAACTTAATGACCGCCAAGTCACGCAGCTCGCTCTTGCTAACAACAAACTCCATTCCGGTGGCGAAAGAAAAAATCAACTTTGGTGAAAACATTGTCCCTGTCATTTGAAAATAAACCGCTCCTAACCTACCACACCTATTGGGGGTCCACCCCACTTTAAGCCCTAAAGATTCTAGAACCATTCCGTTTAAGGATGTTTAAACAGACGGCTCCAGAATCGAAAGGAGTTGACTATACCTGCCCAAGAAAGAAATGAGCGAGACATGCCAACAGAAGAATGATAGTCTGACCCATGAAGGGCATAGACCACTATTGATGTATGAAGACAAAATCTTCTGATCAAAATGGAGAGAGGAATTAGTCCCCAGCAGAGTCGCTAGAAATGTTTTGGTGTTGAGAGGGAGACACGACCTGTTAGCGTTGTTGGGCCAGGAGGGAGGCGAAGCCGGGGAGCCGAACGAGAAGAAGGGAGGCGAGCGAGCGAGCGAGGGTCTCGGTGCAGATGAGAGGAGAGCCGAATGGGAGAGGCGAAGCAGGCAAGTGCTTTGGTGCGGAGGAGGAAGGAGTTGAGTGGGATCTCTCGAGAGCGGGGGTGAGGCGAGGGGGCTTTTGTGTTGAGAGGAGCAGCTTCGGTCGCGAGGAAGAGGGAGGTCGATGAATCCTGAGCGTGAGGAAGAAAGAGACAGGTGGGAGAGTTGCGGTGGAGTGCTTCGAGTAGGAAGAAGATGCGAGGGAAAGCTTTCGGTGCAGACGGGAGCAGGCGAGCAGGTTTGCTTCGATCGAGTGAGGAAGGAGGCGAGATCGAACGCAAGGAAGCCGAGCAGGAGACACGAGTTGAGCGAGAGGAGGGAGTCGGGATCAATAGAGGAAGCGACGCTAGGTTCGTTCGCGAGGAAGAGGGAGGCCGACTTGTCTTGAGCACGGGGAAGGGAGAGGCAAAAAGATTCTCGGTGCAGAGGGGAGGAGCGAATGAGGAGTTTTTGGTGCAGAGGGGAAGAAGAGGGGAGCCAGACAGGGGACCGAATGCCAGGAAAGGAGCTAAGTGGGATTGTATAGCCGAGGTGAACATTACGCGAGATTAGGCTGGCAATTAAACAAATTCCATTCATGCAGCCGCTTCAAATGGAACCTCTTAACTCTCAATTAAGATGACCATTTAAAATTCAAAATTGTTTAACCTTTGTTTAGCAAGAGTCCAGCCCGAATCGAGACCGAATTGAACCTAAGTTGAACCTGGGTTAAGCCCGGGTTCACGTCCCGCTAAATAAAAAAAACGTGCATCGATTTTTGTGCTAAATGCTCGCGCACAAAACCATAGCAATATGAGTGTCTTTTCTAGCTAAAGTTGACATCCCGGACGCATCCGTGTGGTTCGTTTTGTCATTCGAGGTCGTCCGGACAAGTTCACCGATGGTTAGTTCAATTCAAGTCAACATCGTGCGGGGTGCAGTGAGTGCATAAATTGCGGAGTTCACAAGTTTTTGAGTCATGGAGGGTTCACCTATGGCTGTCTGATCCTGTAGGAGCTCATTTTTGGGCTCTCTACATGTTAGTCCTTAGCTCTTGCAACTAAGAGTTGAGTGCTTGAGACTACTCATGCGAGGTCTGCACANAGCTCTGGACTATTATGGAGAGATGACAACAGTACTGCGGTAGCAACCCCATAGGCTTCATCTTCTCTGTAGGTAGCAGGCAATTGGTGAAACCTACTCCCCATGAGTAGAGGTGAGGTCTCACATAATCCTGTCTCATCCAGTTGGAAGGCGGTGTCACTACTAGCCAACTCTGTGGCTTTCTCCTTCTTGGCCCTCAGAATTTTCTGGTTGCGCCTCATTTCCTGTGTCTTGGTCAGTCACACAGACTTTGAATTGGACCCAATCTCGAATACCGAAAACGGTGGGGCAAAAACATCAAATGACACTTCTTCGCATAGAATCTCCTTCTCCTTGTTTAGTGGAATAGTTGGTGCAGTAGTGGTTAATCTAGTGGTAGAAGCAGAAACAGTCCTGGGAGCGGTCCCTACGCCCCTTGTGGCAAACTTTGCAGCAATAACAAAATTCTTTTTAATCAACATCCTCTTTAGAGGGGGAATTCTTTACTAGACTTCAAGTTGAACTCCACAACAGGCTCGGTGGACTTGTCCGTTTCAGGTTTTATTACGACAACAACGACAACAACGACATTCCCGAACTTGGCTTCAATATCGTCGAATCCTTGTCCGAACTTAATGACCGCCAAGTCACGCAGCTCGCTCTTGCTAACAACAAACTCCATTCCGGTGGCGAAAGAAAAAATCAACTTTGGTGAAAACATTGTCCCTGTCATTTGAAAAAAAAAAATTCCGGAAGTCATTGTAATTTAAGCGAAAGTACTCAAGTTAACACATTTGTCTTATGAACTGGGTATCTTTTAAAATTTGTTCATGTGAATTTTGTCCCAATATTTGTGTTTTTGCTTGGAGTTTAAATGAAGGATTGTGAGAGTGAAATTTCAATTCAAGTTGTTCACAACAGCCAAACCCAAAGAGGAATGAAGTGTAAGACCATGTCCGAGATTTGGAGGGGGGTGACTTCGCATCGAACTAAACCGCTCCTAACCTACCACACCTATTGGGGGTCCACCCCACTTTAAGCCCTAAAGATTCTATAACTATTCCGTTTAAGAATGTTTAAACAGACGGCTCCAAAATCTAAAGGAGTTGACTATACCTGCCCAAGAAAGAAATGAGCGAGACATGCCAACAGAAGAATGGTAGTCTGACCCATGAAGGGCATAGACCACTATTGATGTATGAAGACAAAACCTTCTGATCAAAATGGAGAGAGGAATTAGTCCCCAGCAGAGTCGCCAGAAATGTTTTGGTGTTGAGAGGGAGACACGACCTGTTAGCGTTGTTTGGCCAGGAGGGAGGCGAAGCCGGGGAGCCGAACGAGAAGAAGGGAGGCGAGCGAGCGAGGGTCTTGGTGCAGATGAGAGGAGAGCCGACTGAGAGAGGCGAAGCAGGCAAGTGCTTCGGTGCAGAGGAGGAAGGAGTTGAGTGGGATCTCTCGAGAACGGGGGTGAGGCGAGGGGGCTTTTGTGTTGAGTGGAGCAGCTTCGGTCGCAAGGAAGAGGGAGGCCGATGAATCCTGAGCGTGAGGAAGAAAGAGACAGGTGGGAGAGTTGCGGTGGAGTGCTTCGAGTAGGAAGAAGATGCGAAGGAAAGCTTTCGGTGCAGACGGGAGCAGGCGAGGCTTCGATCGAGTGAGGAAGGAGGCGAGATCGAACGCAAGGAAGCCGAGCAGGAGACACGAGTTGAGCGAGAGGAGGGAGTCGGGATCAATAGAGGAAGCGGCGTTGGGTTCGTTCGCGAGGAAGAGGGAGGCCGACTTGTCTTGAGCACGGGGAAGGGAGAGGCAAACAGATTCTCGGTGCAGAGGGGAGGAGCGAATGAGGAGTTTTTGGTGCAGAGGGGAAGACAGGGGAGCCTGACAGGGGACCGAATGCCAGGAAAGGAGCTAAGCGGGATTGTATAGCCGAGGTGAACATTACGTGAGATTAGGCGGGCAATTAAACAAATTCCATTCGTGCAGCCGCTTCAAATGGAACCTCTTAACTCTCAATTAAGATGACCATTTAAAATTCAAAATTCTTTAACCTTTGTTTAGCAAGAGTCCAGCCCGAATCGAGACCGATTTGAACCTAAGTTGAACCTGGGTTGAGCCCGGGCTCACGTCCCGCTAAATAAAAAAAAATGTGCATCGATTTTTGTGCTAAATGCTCGCGCACAAAACCATAGCAATATGAGTGTCTTTTCTAGCTAAAGTTGACATCCCGGACGCATTCGTGTGGTTCGTTTCATCATTCGAGGTCGTCCAGACAAGTTCACCGATGGTCAGTTCAATTCAAGTCAACATCGTGCGGGGTGCAGTGAGTGCATAAATTGCGGAGTTCGCAAGTTTTTGAGTCATGGAGGGTTCACCTATGACTGTCTAATTCTGTAGGGGCTCATTTTTGGGCTCTCTACATGTTAGTCCTTAGCTCTTGCAACTAAGAGTTGAGTGTTTGAGAATACTCATGCGAGGTCTGCACAAAAATGAGTCAAAAAGTGGCTTGAAGTTCTATGGGAGGTGGGCTCCATTACTTGTTTGATAGGATTGCCAACAAGGAACTCCTAAAGCTAGGTCTTGGGTTCTAAGGGTAGAAGACTGAGATCTCACTGAAAATGAGGTCAACAGCTCCATGACGATTTGTTACCAATATCCATTATATGTTCTGTCCAACCAGACTTCAGTAACTTCAGGCCAAGTAATATCTCTTTCCACAAGTGTTCTGGCCACAAAAGTTCTGGTAAGGTTGAAAGTGGGTAGATCTAGCTTCATATGGTCCCCAAGTATGACACAAATAGAGTAAAGAACCTGATAATGAAAAAAGTGCAGGTTGAGACCAGGTAGACTAATCCATATCGGTATAATAGGAGGTTGATGATTGAGGTCAAAATCAGGAGACCACTTGAGTAGCTTCATTCGTTTACCAATGATGTTAAGATATTTTTTGGAGAAAATCCGAGTATAGTCCTTAGGCACGGTTAACTGAATCAATACATGTATCCCATCCATGAGCCTCACTTTCCACTTTCCTACTAATTCGAGGTCATCAAAACTTTTCCTTATAACTTCCATAGTTGGGTGTCCCCACTGAAATTTCTCAATAAGAGCAAACTTGAATTTGTTAGTTAGTGTTGAAATTTCTGACGCTGTCTCAACTGAAATTTCTCAATGAGCAAACTTGAATTTGTCAGCCAGTGTTGAAATTTCTAACGCAGAAAAAGAAATGCTTACATATTTATATATTAAATAACTGATTTAAAATTTCATCTTTCTTATTAAAGTTTTAGTTTGCCCTAACTAACGCGACCCCAACAGCAGGGAGCCTTCTTATTACACACGAGGTTCAAAAACCTCCTTCCTCTTCGTCCACACAAGCACAATGCCAAAGTCGCTTGACTATGGCTCAGCTTCTACCTGCATGCAGAGATCAACAAGGAAACCTCTTGATCTTCCTCGTGACAGAGCCATAGGTTGCTTCTTCCCTCTTCTTCCTCCTTCGACTTCGGCTTGACCCAATAGGACACGCACTTTTCTTCTTTTTCTTCTGGGCTTTGACCTTGGTTCACTCGACACCGCAAGCCCTAAAAAATGTCGCAACTCCACTGCTTAGTTCCCATAAGGTTGAAAGCCATCTTCCCCTTCCACTGTAAGTAGGGCTTGACTCCTCTTCCTTCGGATGTGACTCCTACATGCTAAGACTATGCTAAAGCTGCTTGATGCCTAACACGGTTAAGTGGAGCACATGAGCACAATTTCCTTCTTTCTCCTCTTCTCTTTCGTACGGCTCTACACTTCATAGTAGCCGCGACTTCTTCCCTTCTTGGTTAGGGCACGACAGTTTCTCCCCTCGATTTTTCTCACTGTCTCTCGCTCGTCTGTTTTTGTTGGTTCGAATGAGGAGACGATCGAAGGAAAGCAATACATTTCATCCGAGGGGTTGCATCTCTCTAATTAGCTGCACCCTTATTATTATTGTTATTATTATTATTATTATTTAAAATTCAGTTATTACATTTATGGGGATAAAGCTGTTGTTGGATAGCAGGTTCGATGTCGTAGGTGGTTGGCGCGGCTGCAAATAGTGGAGAAAACTTCGAGTTGACAACGTTCTGGCGGTGAGGAGGATCCACTACTTATTCTTAAGCTTGATACGTATACACCACTTGCAAAAGGAAAAAGATATAATACTTCAGAGAGCAAAATTCTAAGAAATATCTATCAAATTCATAAACTCAAAAAAATTGAAATCCNGGATATAATACTTCAGAGAGCAAAATTCTAAGAAATATCTATCAAATTCATAAACTCAAAAAAATTGAAATCCCAACTAACCTACTATAACATGTATAAAAGTTTCATAGCAAATACCAAATTAGAAACTAGAAAAATATGAAAGGATAAGAAATGAAAGAAGTAAATGAAGGAAAAAAAAATTGTTGCAAATAGAAAAATAAAATAAAATAAAATACAAATAATAAGTTATGTTCAGTCGGCGGTNTTGTTGCAAATAGAAAAATAAAATAAAATAAAATACAAATAATAAGTTATGTTCAGTCGGCGGTCACAGAAATCTTCGTTCCCATGATACAAAATCCCGTTATTCGTGGGTCCCAAGAGTTCTATCCATGGTTTCCACTACGCTCTCATGTCATTCTCCCAGGCTAGGAGGGGCGAAATGGCTATCAACCCTTTTTGGGAAAACATGAAGGATAGGGCATGACAACAATATTTTGGCATCGGACCTGATATAGCTTTTCTTAGCAATTTAAAGTAAGTTCTTTTCTTCATTGCTCATAGAGAATGTAACAAAGCTGTCTATTTTTGTTTCCGACTTGTTTTGGGTTGGTCTTTTGTTTGAAATGTTCACACTTGTGACCCAGTATTTTGAGTGTGGTGGAGGTTGATGCCAACCACAATACTCCTTTTGTGTAGCTTTTATAGCTCTTTTATTTATTTTTTAGTGCAAAATGCTATATTTCAAGGCTAGTAGAGACATCTTTTTCTTTAGAAGGACATGAATCCCACTATCGAATGTTTTTTCCCGCAAAACTTCTAAAATGATTTTCAATGTTGTGGTTCATCTCTCTTGTCCGACCATCTAATGCTGAGTGCACTGTTGAACTAAATTTAATACTCAAATTATTTCATATAGTTTTCCAAAAATAGCTAAAAAGCTTTTCATCGCTATGTTGGACCTCTCTCAGTAGTGTCAACTCAAGAGATAGACTGTATGTTTGACTATTTTAAAATTCTCTTATATGGAGTTTTCTTGTGTCTGGTATTAACTTCTCAAACTCATAGTCCTCTTGGACAATCAATATCAGTCTTGCTAATGTTTTTCTTAACGACTGCAAAATGGTAGTTTGTTGTACCACATCCTTAAAATTTATATGAACACCCATTACCTTGGGTTCATCACCTTCTAGACAACCAATGTTAGTTCCGTTGAAGTTTCTTTGATGGGCTCAGTTTGAATCACTAACATCTCTCCCTCATTGGCTACTGATTGATACTCCTCCTTGACTTCATCACCGTCTCTAGTGTCTTCTGAGTTGCTGTTTGTGTTTTCAAATGTTCCTTATTCAGTAAATGAGATCATTCTTATATTTGGGCGTTCTAATGCAATGTGTTTAAAGACATTATACTTGAAGCATTTCCTGACAAGGAGGATTTGAGCGTGCTAGAGGTCTCCATTTTGAATTGAGTTTTTCTCTAGCGGGGCAGGCTAGGATACTCCACTATATATACTTTTGCCTTATCTTGTGATTGAACTCTCTGTGTAAGGTGTGGTGGTCATTTGGTGACATTGTTGTTTCTCCACCTTCAATGCTAGGGTCTATATGCCAAGTATGGACTAATACGGTTGTAGCTGAACCACATTATTGATAGATGGCTTCAGTCCTCCAAGATATGTTGATACTGTTTGCTCCTCTGGTTCCCCCAATTCCGAATTTTTTTCTCTGGAGTTTTGTATCCTCTTCTTTTTATAAGTGGCAGATCCGTATCTGAGGAATGTGGTGGAAACTTGTTGTTGCCCGAATATCTCTGATTTAGAGTTTTGTCCACTGTTTGCAACCGGGATAGTTGCTGGCGACATTGAACTTATTATCCAAAAGCAGCTTTATCTTTGTAATCCCTTCCAAAAACCATAACTCTCACATATTAGCCTTCCATCGTTATTCTACAATCACCTCTATGCGCAAAATGCCTCTCAATACCTTCTAAGCGTCTTATAATAGTATCATTTGGTATCAGATACTGACAAATTGTTAATTTTTAGAGATTAGTCTATCTCATCCAAACTCGAAATTCCCAAAAAAATCCCATCACAGCCAATTCATTCATGGCACAATTACCCCAATAACAAAAATAACAACAACAACCATCATATGTAGATCCTCCTTATTTCTTAAAGTTGAACCCTGAGGTAATCTAACTGAAATAGGAAAATACTTGGTCAATCATGCTTTTGTTCGAATACAAATAACAACTTTAGTATACATCTTTAATAACTTGAATATAATTCATATAAACATCTTTCTTCTTTAAAACTTTCCAAAGAACTTCTCTTTGAATCTTATAGTAAGTTTTTGTCTAAATCAATAAAATCATATGTAGATCCTCCTTATTTTCTCTGTATGTCTTCAAACCTCTCTAAGGGTATGTTTGGGGTAGCTGCAGCTTATTGAATAATCTGCTGATCAGCAGCTTATCCGGATAAGCTGTTAGTTGTTTGGGGCAATTATTTGAAAACAATTGATTTGCACATGTTTGTGGATAAATGACCATTATGCCCCTATTAAGTAATGATATTTGTGACAGAACTATCCTGACAATATATTCGATATTGCAGAAGCAAAAAATTAATACATAAGAGTGCAGAAAAAGATGAAATAGTTCTCACTTAACAATGAATATCAAAATTGATAAAAAAATTAAAATTGTGATAATATTAATTTTAAACTCGAGTCGATGTATGCCATGAGATACACTGCCCTTTAGAGATACCATCAAACCCTGATCACTGTCGGCAGTGAAGTTTGACAGACTGTTTGCTCATCGGAAGAAAGCAAACCTCTGTGATGCTCCGTGGGCAACTGTAGAACCGTCTCCCGTTATTGTGCACACGACGTGACATCAGTAAGGTAGTCTGTAGTTCACAGTAATAGAACACACGTCGGGAGGTCTCTGAATTCTTGGAGCTTGTCCTTAAGAGATGTAGGAAAGAAAACATTAATTAGCTCAGAAAATTAAACTGAAGAAAAAAATGTACAAGAAAATGGAAATTAACAAAAATAGTATCAAATAAAAAAAGCATAAGTTGGAAAAAAATGTAGGTGTGAGGTCTTAGAGAACTAATTATACGAACCAACGAGTCCCTCACTACATCAAGACATTAGACCTTAGAAAAAAATTATTATTAGTTGCCTTTAACCTACGTGTAACCAACGTCCTGTGCCACATGTGCATATCACTAAAAAAAAGACCATCCAGTAGGTCCTCATAAACAGATGCATCAAAAAGAAGAAAGGATATCAGTTGCCTTCATTAGACTTTCACATGCAACATCAACGAGAAACCAATATAACTCGATGTAATGCAAGGAGTTCGATCGACGTAGGAGTTGTAATATTCGTACAATAGAATCATAATCGCCGCAAGTTTTCTTCTAAAGCTCAATTGGCATGGATCCATCGTAAACAAGTATTCTATTAAGACAATAAGTGCGAATTTGATAACGTTAAAAAGAAGATATATAAGAACTGAAAATGGGCTATACTGACCAGAAAGCAAAGAAACATCTAAAAAACAAAGGTGAAATGAAAAAACATATGCAAATAAATAGCAATGAAAGAAATGTGAAAAAAAAAAACAAAGTAAAATACACAATATCTCTACATCATTTGTCTAGAAAAAAACTAAATGTTCGACTCCCAGTTCGGGGTCCATCTGCATGAATATTTGTCTGCGTGTCAGTTCTTCCAATAGCTTCAATGAGTTCAGATAGAATGACGTATCCGACTTAACTTTAGGCTATGAATCAATAACTCAATGAAAGTCGCCTATGGAGGTGTCCCGTGAAGTACGAATTTGAATTTTACATGATTCTACCAGTTCTTTTATTGTGTTTTTCTTTTTTCCTTTTCTCCACTATAGGCCGCTTTGATTGGCATGTCGACTCCAACTCCTTTTGGGTTGGCTGGGGCCTTCTCCTGACTCACTTACTTGCTCGGTCCCCAATTTCTCTGGTATGCCTGTTAACCCATGCTCACTTGGGGTGAAAGCATGGGTTCCCGTTGTAACAACCCCACTAAACACATTGTCCAACTTTTCCTCCAGAACCAGATCAATGCCACTGAATTTGAATTTCCTGACAGCTGCCACTGCCTGCAACATACGACAACTTGATTACTTAAAACATCTTAGTAGGATAAAGAATGAAAGAAGAAATAATAATTGGATATGTTATTTACTCTAATTTCTCAGTCCACCAATCATCCGAATCATCTACTGTCCGCTTAACCGGATCCCCACCCAATCTCGTGGATCTCCTTTTTATTTCCTTCCATAATTTCCAATCATTCTTTAGTTGATCTCACTTGTTCTTAAATTTCAACCTATCGTAATCCCATTCTTTCATTTCTTTGAACTTTGCTATAAGATTTTGCCACCCTTCTTTATTAAAATGTGTGGTAGGTCTATTCCCAGCTTGATTTCCTTTAGACAGAGGTCGCAAAATATAATAGTGACCTCCTTATCTTACATAACCGATGATCCGATCTCTTTGGTTTTACTCATTGTGTTGCTAACAAATAAATCAAATAAACTTTACTTTACATTTATACCACCCAAATATTTCATTCATATCACATAAAAGTGGTTTAAATAACTTCATGCATAGATAAGACGACAATAATGTCAAAATTGAAAGCATGGGTGTTAGATATATAAATTAATAAGATTTGAGTGGCGGTATGTTAGATAAGTGCAACAAACAACTAGAAGAAAACAAGCATTAAAATGACATTGAGGCCATTTCCACCACTGCAATTTTTCAGCAATCAAAAGACAATTAAGCACACCAACCAATCCAAAGTAATCAACACTAAGGGGACAGTAAGGTACAATGAAACACAACACACACTTGGTACTCTGTAAAAATAAACACTTGTACATGCAAGATTTGAACGTGCCAAATTTTTTTTTTTTTATCACTAAGATGTGAGTGTATGTACATTTCAAATTGTTCTTCTGTTCCACATCTTCTCATACCTATCAACATAAAATATAGTAAGGGGCAACAATTATCTGCCATTTTCAAAACCCATAAAGTGCGATCATCATTTCAAAGAGGGCTACAAACATTTCACTATTTTTAGGGATGCAAGTGTTTTTTTAAAGGCTATAAAACCAAGAAGAGAAGCCCACTTATGAGTGAGATTTCTTTATAAGGATCTCAACTGGTTTTCGGTGCCAGAACAAAGGCGCAGTGTGCATGTTTCACAGCATAGAGCACATTTTTTATTACAGAAAAATGTTGCCAACTCTGAATGACTTCACACAAGAAGAGAAGCCCACTTATTATTGAGATTTCTTTATAAGGATCTCAACTGGTTTTTGGTATGAGAACAAAACCGCAGTGTGCATGTTTCACATCATAGAGCACATTTTTAATTATTGAAAAATGTTAAAAAATTTGAATGAATTCACACAACTGTGTTTGAGTATTTACTCGAAAGGAATGATAGGAACATCAACTAATGGGAGAAGATGTAAAATTCTTCCCAAATCTAAAGAATCTTTCACTAAAGAATGGTAGAGCATACTACTCAAATGACTTTGGAAAAGGAACATGCTCAAATTTGTCTTTTGCATAAAAGTGGATAAAAAAGGCACCTATTTTAGCTGTGACCATAATAAAATTCTCTCTTTTATGAAGCCAATAAGATTTAATTTGACACAATGTGTTACACCAATCAAGCAACTAATATCATTATATGATATATGAAAACAAAATAAATAGGCTTTGGAGCATCATCTACTAAAGGGAATAATGANTGTTCTCACTTAACAATGAGTATCAAAATTGATAAAAAAAATTAAAATTAAAATTAAAATTGTGATAATATTAATTTTAAACTCGAGTCGATGTATGCCATGAGATACAATGCCCTTCAGAGATACCATCAAACCCTGATCACTGTCGGCAGTGAAGTTTGACAGACTGTTCGCTCATCGGAAGAAAGCAAACCTCTGTGATGCTCCGTGGGCAACTGTAGAACTGTCTCCCGTTATTGTGCACACGACGTGACATCAATAAGGTAGTCTGTAGTTCACAGTAATAGAACACACGTCGGGAGGTCTCTGAATTCTTGGAGCTTGTCCTTAAGAGATGTAGGAGAGAAAACATTAATTAGCTCAGAAAATTAAACTGAAGAAAAATGTACAAGAAAATGGAAATTAACAAAAAATAGTATCAAATAAAAAAAACATAAGTTGGAAAAAAATGTAGGTGTGAGGTCTTAGAGAACTAATTATACGAACCAACGAGTCCGTCACTACATCAAGACATTAGACCTTCGAAAAAAATTATTATTAGTTGCCTTTAACCCACGTGTAACCAATGTCCTGTGCCACATGTGCATATCACTAAAAAAAAGACCATCCAGTAGGTTCTCATAAACAGATGCACCAAAAAGAAGAAAGGATATCAGTTGACTTCATTAGACTTTCACATGCAACATCAACGAGAAACCAATATAACTCGATGTAATGCAAGGAGTTCGATCGACGTAGGAGTTCTAATATTTGTACAATAGAATCATAATCGCCGCAAGTTTTCTTCTAAAGCTCAATTGGCGTGGATCCATCGTGAACAAGTACTCTATTAAGACAATAAGTGCGAATTTGATAACGTTAAAAAGAAGATATATAAGAACTGAAAATGGGCTATACTGACCAGAAAGCAAAGAAACATCTAAAAAACAAAGGTGAAATGAAAAAACCTATGCAAATAAATAGCAATGAAAGAAATGTGAAAAAAAACAAAGTAAAATACACAATATCTCTACATCATTTGTCTAGAAAAAAACTAAATGTTCGACTCCCAGTTCGGGGTCCATCTGCATGAATATTTGTCTGCGTGTCAGTTCTTCCAATAGCTTCAATGAGTTCAGATAGAATAACGTATCTAACTTAACTTTAGACTATGAATCAATAACTCAATGAAAGTCGCCTATGGAGGGGTCCCGTGAAGTACGAATTTGAATTTTACATGATTCTACCAGTTCTTTTATTGTGTTTTTCTTTTTTCCTTTTCTCCACTATAGGCCGCTTTGATTGGCATGTCGACTCCAACTCCTTTTGGGTTGGCTGGGGCCTTCTCCTGGCTCACTTACTTACTCGGTCCCCAATTCCTCTGGTATGCTTGTTAACCCATGCTCACTTTGGGTGAAAGCATGAATTCCCGTTGTAACAACCCCACTAAACACATTGTCCAACTTTTCCTCCAGAACCAGATCAATGCCACTGAATTTGAATTTCCTGACAGCTGCCACTGCCTGCAACATACGACAACTTTATTACTTAAAACATCTTAGTAGGATAAAGAATGAAAGAAGAAGTAATAATTGGATATGATATTTACTCTAATTTCTCAGTCCACCAATCATCCAAATTATCTACTGTCCGCTTAACCGGATCCCCACCCAATCTCGTGGATCCCCTTTTTATTTCCTTCCATAATTTCTAATCATTCTTTAGTTGATCTCACTTGTTCTTAAATTTCAACCTATTGTAATCCCATTCTTTCATTTCCTTGAATTTTGCTATAAGATTTTGCCACTCTTCTTTATTAAAATGTGTGGTAGGTCTATTCCCAGCTTGATTTCCTTTAGACAGAGGTCGCAAAATATAATAGTGACCTCCTTATCTTACATAACCGATGATCCGATCTCTTTGGTTTTACTCATTGTGTTGCTAACAAATAAATCAAATAAACTTTACTTTACATTTATACCATCCAAATATTTCATTCAGATCACATAAAAGTGGTATAAATAACTTCATGCATAGATAAGACGACAATAATGTCAAAATTGAAAGCATGGGTGTTAGATATATAAATTTATAAGATTTGAGTGGCGATATGTTAGATAAGTGCAACAAACAACTAGAAGAAAACAAGCATTAAAATGACTTTGAGGCCATTTCCACCACTGCAATTTTTCAGCAATCAAAAGACAATTAAGCACACCAACCAATCCATAGTAATCAACACTAAGGGGACAGTAAGGTACAACGAAACACAACACACACTTGGTACTCTGTAAAAATAAACACTTGTACATGCAAGATTTGAATGTGCCAAATTTTTTTTTTATTAGCACTAAGATGTGAGTGTATGTACATTTCAAATTGTTCTTCTGTTCCACATCTTCTCATTATCAACATAAAATATAGTAAAAGGCAACGATTATCTGCCATTTTCAAAACCCATAAAGTGCGATAATCATTTCAAAGAGGGCTACAAACATTTCACTATTTTTAGGGATGCAAGTGTTTTTTTAAAGGCTATAAAACNATCAGTGACCAAGCATAGGATTAGTCAATGCTCTTTATGCCTGGACCAAAGGGTAAAGAATAGGTATGCTCCTATTTGACGTAATATAAATTGAACTGATTCATTTTATCCATTCACTATAATTTCTTGACAAGGAGAATGACGCTTTCTTATATATTGAATATCACAAATTAAACCCTACTTTCTATCATTAGTTATTTATTAGTTATCCAAATTATCTACTTATTTTGATTGCCTATTAGTGACAGATAAGCAAATTGAACGCCATCGTTGTAGTTGAAGTATTATTTTTTATTAAGCCTTAGTCCGTAGTATTCTATTTCTCTCTGTGGGATCGATAATTAGGACTCCATTAGAGCCCTATATTACTTGAGCGATACGTATACTTGCATTGAAAAATTTGACTTTAACGTTATTAATATTATATCTATACATCCTTATTAAATCAAACACATATATATAAAGTCACAGTCAAGATTTTGACACAGTTGCTGGAATTTAAATCTTCTAGTAGCGTCATCAAATTCTTGTAATTGTCGATTTACAAAAAGAAAAAGGTCGGTCATTATGGTATCCATTATAATGATCTATATAAGCTTAAAGTTGATAACCTTGTTGCTGAGACTCTCATGACCTTGCATCATAATTTTGGTACTAAACGTGATTTTATGAATGAATGTTCAACTTATTCGAGAATAAATGTTTGGGTCATATATCCAAATAAAGAATTGAAAGATTGATAAGGAATGGAATCCTTAATGATTTAGATTTCAATAATCTTGGCATCTGTGTTGATTGTATTAAGGGAAATCACACAAAACACACACATAGGAAAGCAACCACAAGTAGCACACAACTCCTTGAAATTATACACATTGCTGTTTGTGGACATTTTGATTTCTATCTTTTAGTGGAGAAAAATATTTTACCACTTTTATCGATGAATTTTTACATTATGGGTAAGTCTACTTATTGCATAAAAAATCTCAATCACTAGATGCCTTAAAGATGTTTGTGACTGAGGTTGAGAGACAATTAGACAAAAAAGTGAAAATCATCAGATCCAATAGAGGTTGTGAATATTGTGGAAGGTACAATGAATCTGGACAATTTTCAGGTCTATTTGCTAAATTTCTTCAAACTAATGGAATATGTGTTTAGTACACTATGCCAGAAACATGTCAACAAAATGGTGTTGTAGATAGGTGAAACCGTACTCTAATGGAAATGATTAAGAGTATGATGAGCAATTCTCCTTTACCCTTATCATTGTGGATGCATGCTTTAAAGACCACTGCATATTTTTTAAACAAAATTCTTAATAAGGTAGTTCCAAAGAATTCCTTTGAACTGTGGATGGGAAGGAAACCTAGTTTAAGGCACTTGCATGTTTGGGGTTGCCTAGAAGAAATAAGGATTTATAATCCACATGAAAAGAAACTGGACTTAAGACAACTAGGGGTTTCTTCATTGGTTATCCAAGAAAATCTAAAGGTATAAATTTTATTGTCTTAACCATAATACGAGAATTATTGAAGTTAAAAATGCTAAGTTCATTGAAAATGGCGAAGTTAGTGGGAGTTCGGAATCACCTAAAATGTAAATCCAAGAAATTAGGGTTCAAGTTTCTTTACCTAAAATTTCTTCTCAAGTTGTTATTCCTACAGTTGTTGAAGAGTCTGACAACTTACCGGAACAATAGATAAGCGATCAAACACCCCATATTGAAACTGTCATTAATGAACCTACATTAGATCAACCAATTGAAGTTGTACATAGAAGGTCTCAATGAAAAAAAAGGCCTGCTACTTCTTATGATTATCTGAATCATCTAAATGAGTCTTAATGTAAATTGGGAGTCAATGAAGATCCAATTTCATTTTCACAAGCCATAGAGTTGACCTTAATTTTGTTGAGGTTTTTTCTTCCTTTTAGTGCTTAAGATCTAGCCATAAAACTTTTCTTTTAACTATCCTAGAAGACTAGAGATGGAGCCCAACAACATAGAAATTCAAGCCATTTGTTTACTCTCTTTGAAACCCCACATGTATGATCGTGAACCTCCAATACTTGGAAGGTTAAGGATAACTTGTGAGGGTTCAAGGATGAATCCCCATAAGAATGTTGGACTTTGGACAACCTTGGGTGGCTAGGGCTTGGTCTTTGATCCCGATTTTTTTATGTAAGGATTTATGAAGTTGACACCACTACAGCGCCAAAAAATTGATCTTTGTATGAAAAGTAAGTTGTGTAAAGTATATATAATTATAGGTTATTAAAAATGGGATTCTATGCAAGTATAAGTATCCTTATCAAGTAATAATGAACTTTCTATTTAAGCCCCAAACATCGATCCCACGGGGAAGGTGTAAGTTAGCAACGATAAATTTTAACAGTAAATTTACAGAAAATCAAACGAAATGACTGTCACGAATTTCAAATGTCGTGATATTAACCAAACTAAATTATTTAACTATTAGAAAAACGGAAATGCAAATTTTGAATAATAACTACTAATCTACTAACTATGTTTATGTAATGAAGATTTCTTATGTGAAAAAGCATCCTTTCCACTACAATGAAATTCTGGTGAAATGAGATGGGATAAATGTTTATAATATGTTTTGTGCCAAATAGGAGCAATTTTAATTCTCTACCCTAATAGAGTGCATAGAAAATCATTGGTTAATCTTAGGTTTAGTCCCTAAATCTGTGGTTAGGCTAGGAGGATACCTGCTCCCGCTCTAGAGCTCCCACTTCCCTTCATCTGAAGGCTAATTCTCGCTTTAGTTTTTAAACACTAAAACCAAATTTGGGATTTCAGTCTGTCACTCTAAAGATTCTCCAATTCTACACCCAACAAAGAATATTTTCCTATTTATTTGCACTTAATTTCATGAATGAATTTCTCCTTCATGAAATCAAATGTGATCCTATAAAACGCATACTCCATTTCCCGAATCATATGTTTCACAACATATTTTAACAAATTAATTGACCAAATTGAAAAGTAAATTAAGTTCAAAGTTGAAAAATTATCACAATTTATTTTATATTTTAATTATGGCACATTCATATTATCTCTTCATTTCTCCAGATCTCAGAGTAAGGGGAAAGATAGAGGAAACTACTTAGTCTTCATGAGAGAGATACAACAAAACACAAATTTCATATATAAAAGAAAGTTCATACAACACTAAATAAACAAACAAACTTTTTTGGAACTCTTTCTCAATGTAAATCCTTTGTAGCCTTTCTTTAGAAATGCAAGAAGAAGAAATCTTTCACTTTTCTCCTTCTCCAACACTCTTACAGAAAGTTTCACACTAAATCTCAACACAAAAACTCTAAACTATGAAAGCAAAATTACTAATTGACTCCAATATGTGGTGGAATAAAGATGGATTATGGAAATGTAGCGTGGTGGAATGTTGTAGAGCGAAAAAATGAACGTAGAGGAGCCCCTTTTCTGATAAATTCAGCCTTAAATAAAGTCCAAGGTCAGTTATCTAAGAGGTGCCTCTAAAATCTCTTAAAAAATCATCCAAATACATCAAACGTTCTAGAAATGGGATCTAAACTGCCTTTAGCGCTGTCGGCTCTAGTCTGGCGCTAATTAAAAATCCTGCAGGTTTCAGTTGTTTTGCGTCATCGGTGCTGACCTTGGCGCTGAGTATTTCTGCAAAAATGTCATTTTGACTATGAATTTCATTCTTTTTGCTTCCTTTTTTACTTTAAGCCCTAAAAATTAACAACCTGCAAGAAAACATCAAAATACATTCCATTAAAGTGCAATATCACCAAAATTAGGTATAGAATATGGGTAAAAAAATGCATATATTTTCAATGTATCAAAATCCCCCAAACTTACATGTTACTTGTCCTCAAGTAACTTCTCTACTACATAAAAATATGACTTATGGTAAAGAGTTTAAATTTTAGACTTCCATATTTTAGTTCTCTAAATATATTAGTTTAACTTAAGAAAATTCAAAACAACTCTAGTTAATACTAAAGGTGTAATGATATTCAGTATATAAGTCTAAGGTTTCTGATCCTTTATTCTTTTCAAGAAAAATTACAATTTATTATATTAAAGTCACTTAGGAAATTCATATGAAAAAGAACTTCATAAAACTTTATTAATAATTATGCTAACATTCAAATAAAAAGTTTAGAAAAAGTGTCTAAGTCTTTTTCCTTAAGTTGATTCAAGTGAAGCCAATTTTTAATTAGACATCTCCTCAAGCTTTCTCCCCTCGTCTTTTCTTTTTATTTTTTTTATGTGAGGATTACTATATCTGGATAGTCTTTAATGATTTTGAACTTCACTATCCTCTTCTTAAAGTCAAAAGCTTTTACATTTCTTGACCTAAAAAATTTATATTAACTTAAAGATTTTATAAAGTTTAATTCTTTTCTTTTTACATGAATCTTTTAATATTTTCAATATTTTAAAAATACAAATTTCTTTACTTAAAAAAAAAAAAAACATAATCTTATTCTCTTTTACCAAATATCTTATTCCCTAGAATTAACCTCTATTATTGAAAATTTTTACTTAAATTTACTATATATTTAGAAACAT
>JXCR01130069.1:15478-36497 GCA_002079205.1 Phalaenopsis hybrid cultivar
TTGTGGTCTCTCTCATTATATTCAAAAACTAAGTCACCAAGCACAAATAATTTAATAAGCTCATTCAAATGCCCTCTATTTTTTTATGGATGATAGATACAATAGATCGATAATGACCTAAGAAAATGTTGTACATACTTATTTGGAATTTTGTTTTGATTGAGCTTAATACATTAATCAAATAACCCATTTGATTGCTTGTAGATGCAAAACATATTTAAGAAATATTAAGATCAATTGCGCTGATTTTGATTATATCTTATTTTTCTTGATGTCATTTATAAACATAGGACATAATTTTTTATGTATGTACATATGTAATATCTAAACATTCTTATTTACATGTACAACGCTCAAATCCTTAACATGAAATCAAAAACAATATTGATGTGTCACCAACAAATTTTTATCAAACACAAATCTAGATGAATTTTTTATAAGGCATTTTCCAAATTCAAATTCAAGATCAATCGAAACCTGATTTAGCAAGTTTTTAGTTAAATCATCTGTCTCAACAAGATGAACCTAATGATATCAAAGTTGGTTCCATTCGAGTCCAATCAAACGCAAATCATGTCGTTGAAGCATAATTGGTGGCTTTGGACCAACAATTAAATGGTCAAATAAATATCAAATTTGACGTATATATGGTCGAGTGAAGTGTCTCGACGAACAGAATTCAATAATCCTACAATTGCTAAATTGTGAAGTCATTAAGGCACCCAAATTCTTAAATAACCACCTATGATCATAGGCAGTCAATGTGGATCGTCCGATCAGATGGTTATGAAAGTTACATAAATAGACTCCTTCTCTTCACTAGGGAGGGTAGGAGGAGAAAAGGAAGAGAATAAAATGTGAAATTTCAGAGCTTGTTCTGAAGAGAACACCGACGAGTAACCATTAGCCTTCAAACCCGCAAACCACCATCGACCACCAGCCTATATAGTTATCAACCACCATCAACCACCGCTCATCGTCACTATCTGTTTCCACTGACCACTAGTTGTCGACGACTAGTGATTACAACCATTGTAGCAAGATTACAAATACTTTTGAATTTCTTAAAACTTGTTTTTTCCAGCTATATAAAGATAATTGTAGTTTTCAACGTAAAATTATAACCATGTTCTCCTTGTGGTTTTTTGATTTTCAAGATTTTTCCAAATAAAATTATTGGTGTCTCCTCCTGCCACTTTTCTTTTATCTGTGTGAGCTAGATCTTTATACAATGCTAAAACATTAATCTATCACTCCACTGTCACGAAATTTCTATCACACAATATTTTGGCGCCGCCAACAGTGGGAAAAAAGTTTTGTTTATAAAGTATGCACTTCTTAAATGGCTAACAAAAGCAATACAAGAACTCCTCTCTCTAATACTCACTATTCCAAGGCACAGTCTCATAGTTCATATGCCAAGTCTCTATTTCATTTCCTAATGACATACATCTCCTAACTGAGGAATGAACCTCCTTTGCACCTCTTGAAGATCATGTTCAAAGAATAGAGGAAACTCAAAATGAGATCCTTCGACTTTTATTTGAGGTTTGACAATTGACTGTAGTGCAAATTGGTGGGGCACAGTTATCTTAAAATCCACTAATTAAAGGTATAAAATGAACACTCCCTTTACACGTCGAAATTCCTCTTTAGAAAGATGACCTCTTATCACTACTAGCGTTACATATCCATCTAGTGTAGCAAAACCTAGTAATAAACTTCCAACAAGTGTAAAGAACTTAACTCAACCTCAAGTAATATGTGATGAGTTACGACGTCTCGTGCAAGAAGAGTTCCCTCTAAGGGATAGAAGTAATTTTTCTACTTGACGTAGTTCAGAAGAGTCTTCTCTTTTGGCTGAGAATGTCCTTCAAAACTTTATTCCAAAAGAGTTCAAACTTAAAAGCATTGATTTTATGAAGTGACGTCGACCTCATATGAATACTTTCATAATTATAGAACTATCATGCACATGCAACGAGCTTCTAATGCGTTCTTTTGTTAAGTTTTTTTTTATACTCTTAAGAATCAAGCACATGCTTGGTTTATACACTCTCATGGGAGTTTGACATCTGTTTATTACTGAGACCTGATATCATGTCACAAGTGCTTGCTGATTTTATGATTGAATGTATAATTCCTACTCCTATCGAGCAATTCATCACCCTCTCAAAATCTTCCTTATGGATCCAATACGTCGATGAAGCCTTTAAGAGTTCCAGAGCTAGAGCTCGATTCCTCCTTATTTATCCTAAGCATGTATTTTGAAATATGGGATTCGCCCGCAATTTCCTATAACAAATAAATGTCATTGAGTATGAAGATCTCATTGTTGGGTTAAGGTTTGCCATCAATTGTGAAGTTCATGATATAAATATTTATATTGATTTCTAGCTTTTATCTTCTCAGGTGGAAGGAGACTTAAATATTTATAATTTATAGCTAGAACATTGTCTTAGCTTGATTAAATCACTCATCACTTGTATCCTAACATATCAAATAACTCATATACTTTGGGAACACAATCTTACCTTCTTGAAGGCTTCTAAGCTTAACACTCACAACAATAGAGTCGCTCAGTTTAACACCCCATTAGGTTATGATTTTGAAGCCAAAACGTAAGACCTCTATTTCTATTTTATTGGATGGATACTACTCTATTGGTGAACCAATCCCTTCTTTACCTACGAATGACCACTCATAATGAATGAATCTCAAAATGACTTGTGAGACTTGACAATCACATGAGTGTCAAATGGTATAACTTACTTTCCACAAGATCAACCACAAACTGGAGATGACCAATAAGAAAAGCTCTTTTATTGCCCTCACCTCATAGTAGAGCTCCTCCTTAACTTGACCAAGCAATTGACACCCTCAATACTGCAAATTCCACACATCTATCTCTCTCATTGACTTCCAAATTTGCTTGCACTATCACTTCTATTAAAATCATGATCATGCCATCAAAGCACGTTATCAACTTAGAGGAAAAGTTAAAAGGCTACTTTGACAAGGATATATGTGCCGCTTATACAATATAATCAAGTTTGAGTGGGTAAACCCTCAATGGGTGCAATAAATCCAAATATAACAATAAATAAATTGCCAAATACCTTTCTTGAATATGGCGGTAACCATATTTCTAAGAAAAAAGTATGGTCTATCTCAATCTACACCCCAAACTTTAGAAACACAAAATATTTTTGGGACCTCGTTCTAAGCTTAATCAATCCTATTGGGACTCGATTCAACTTCTTCGACATATTTTAAAGTCATCGATGACTAACAACTTAGGATAGGCAAGAAATTCTTGATGGATTTCATTCGAGTTCAACTACATAGGTTAACATCATCAAGCATATCCAACGAAATAACTAAAGATGGGTTTAACAATCTTAATGAATTTCACTCGACTTTGTTCGCACAGGTTAACAACGTCAAACATTTTTCAACAAAACAACTTAGGCACCCAAATTCTTAAAAACCACTTATGATACAAATATCAACATGGACTATTTGATCTGATGATTAGAGAAGTTACGCTCCAAAAGGCCAAAATGTCCCCCCTCAAAAGGCTATAAATAAGGGAGAATGAGAGGAAGAGAAGAAGTGAAATTTTAGAGCTTGTTCTGGAGAGAAGACCCTATGAGTAATTGTCAACCTCTGTAGCCACTAGCCACCATCGATCGCTAGCCTCTATATCCACTGGCAATGGTCAACCACAACCACTTGTCACCATCTACTATGATTGATCACCGGTCATCAATGACCACTGCTTGCAACAGTTGTAGTCATACTATGATTTTGTTGAATTTTCTAACACTTTTCTTTTTTAGCTATATAAAGACAATTGAAGTTTTTAGTATCAAATTGTAACCTCATTCTTCCTGTCATGAGAAAAGGTCATACCTCTGAACTTATAAACATATAGTAAATTACTTTGATTGTGTCAGACTTTGTGGTTTTTTCCTCTTTCAGAGTTTTTTCCATGTAAAAATTACAGTTTCTCATCGTGTCCCTTTTCTTTTATCTGTGTGAACATGATCTTCATGTTACGCTAAGACGTTAAATTATCACTCTACTGCCGCGAATTTTCCGGCACGTAACAACTATTTTTACGCGCTTTAACACTTACCTTTCATGCATTGATTTAAGACATCCAAGTGTACTAAATATAAATACCAATTTTTAAGTATTAGATAAATAAATACATATGAATTGTGAGGTATTTATGTAAATTTAGCCCATTTTAAAAATAAAAAAAAAACTTTGTATGAGTTTATAATGCTGACAATCCATAATATATAAACTAGGCTTAATTAAATGGCAGAATCATGAAAATCAATTATTATTCAAATCATATTTTTCCAACTCCAAACAACCAAAAGATCCGTTTTCTTTAAAAAAAAAACATTTTTGGATCTTAATTTTGTAAACCAGCAATTTTTTTTTTAATTTCCAAAACAATTTTCATTTTTCATTATATCTAAAATTAAATAAATAAACATTGGAACACATTTAAAAAAAAAAAATCCTCTGCCTTTCAATTATATTACACTGCATAAATAATTATTGATTCTTTTGAGAGTATTGACAATATATTCTAATAAATTTTTGTTTCATAAGAACCCATCTCAAATTATTTTTTAATTTGTGTCAAATTTAAAAAAAAAGTACATATGAACTATTTTTTTACATGTCTCTTCTGTTCCACAAAATAAAGAAGCTGACAATCATATGCTCTTCAGCACCCACATAGCATCAACATCTTCATTTCTATAAAATTGAAGTTTGAGGCATTCAAATTGAATAGAAATTTACTAAACTTTATTTATTTTGGTTGTATTAATAACAATATTTGTCCCTTCTGTTTTGGCTCTGCAGCATCCATTTAGCTATATATTATTCTGTCTCAGTTTCTTCTAACATTCAGACATAAGAAATTTGCAAAATGTCAGATGTTATTGAGGAAGAAAAACACAACAGAGCAGCTCTAATGGCTGCCATGAGAAAGACAGAGACAGGAATCCCTACAGCAATAAAGAAGAGAAGGAACCCCCCAGGCAATCCAGGTTTCATAAATTCATACTCCTTTTATTATTACTTTTTAATTCTGTATTTTTTTTTTAATTTACACTTACAACCATTAGTGTCATAAATCTGTGCATGCAAAGTACATTTTTCATGTGATGTTAAAGATTTGAGTATAAATGTAAATCTTTGCGGGTTAAATGTGCAAATACATTAGAATTGTGTGGTGTGCATGTAAAAGCCCCTTTAATTAGAAGATTTTTTAGAAGTCTTAGACAGCTTGGTTCATGTGTTTTATTTGAAGGTTTGAGATGGTTTACAATTTGAATTATGTATTTATGATTTTATTTTTCTTTAGGAAAAAAAAAAGAAGAAGAATTACTTTTTTGCTAATTTAAATAAATCAGAATTTTTTTATATATAATTAAAATTAACCCATAAAATACTAATATTGTCATTTAATACTGATTGGTGTGATGATCTTTGTTTCAGATCCAGATGCTCAAGTTGTAGCTCTATCACCAAGAACTCTTCTAGCAACAAACCGCTACATATGTGAAGTTTGCCATAGAGGCTTTCAGAGAGATCAGAACCTCCAGCTCCATAGAAGAGGCCACAATCTGCCATGGAAACTGAAGCTAAAGAGCAGCACTGAGCCTAAGAAGAGGGTCTATGTCTGCCCTGAGCTCACCTGTGTTCACCACGACCCGAACCGGGCCCTCGGCGACATAACAGGAATAAAAAAACACTACTCGAGGAAGCATGGCGAGAAAAAATGGAAATGCGATAAATGCTCGAAGAAATACGCAGTTCAGTCAGACTGGAAAGCTCATTCGAAGATCTGCGGCACGAAGGAGTATCGATGTGATTGTGGAAACATCTTCACAAGGTAGAGTATGGCAACAATAAGGGTTATATCGGGTATGCTGGTGTCGGATTTTGGTTTGACTCAAAATTGACTTGATTTGAAACCGTTTGACTTGAACCAACCAAATATTAAACGGTTTAGAAAACCTGATCCGCCTTCAATCCATTGACCCAAACAGACCCGTATAACGCATTTAACGTAGTTATATAATAACCATTCGCGTCTAATTCCAATTGATTTAAAGTCAATCTCGGGTTGGCAGTTCAATTTTGAGTTGAGTTTAGATTAATGAGCTAGTTTTGTTTTGACGGATCAATTTTAACCCAGTCCAAAAAATTAAACAGGTTTAGGACCCTGAAAATTATTTTGGTCAACCAGAAATAAAATTTTTCGATTCGAGTTCAGGTCGAGTTGAAGTGTCTGGTTAATTTTTGACACCCAACCACAATGGTGGGAATACTAACGCGGTTCAGATGTACCTTTGTTTCAGGAAGGATAACTTTGTTACTTGCCGAGCCTTCTGCGGTGCTCCTGCCGAAAAAAATTACAGGACAGATCATGGGCTGGCTGCCATGGCTGGGATTCTCCCCCGCCAACATCAGAGACTACTTTCCNTGTGTTGTCTCTAGACATTGCCTCTTTTAATCAGAGTTTAAATGATAAGTGACCGGTGGGTCAAGTATGTTTGGATTTGGGATGTGAGATCTTTGTACGAGGATCAATTGTTTTTTTTGATAATCATTGAAAATGGGAAGACTTTCTATAGGTGAAATCAAACTATGATGCATGAGAGATCAAGCTAGCAGCGGATGTGTCAAGCTCTTTTGCCTCAATCTTTGTCTGTCTTAAGACACTAACAGTTAAGTAAGAGAATGTGATGTAGAACTTTTTATATGAAAACCCTAAGATGGAAAACATTATGAGGCCTTCCTGAAGGGTTAATTGAGTCAAGTCAACTCCTGAGTTGGCTGTGGTTCAGTGATGAATGGCTTGTGAGCTAAGCTCAATGACTTAACCAGTCAAGTTTGAGCTAGTCTCAACTTGACTCATTTAAAACATTTTAGTAAAACATAAACCTAAAATGTATACAAATTCAAGAGTTTAAGCATAAAATTGTTGAAATATTTAAAAATTATATCTTATATATGTATATTAAGTAATTTCTTATGATTAATTCCTTAATTTTTATTTTTCATTTTAATACAAGAACTTTTTGAATCAAAATCATTTTTTCTTTCATAATAATGAGTTGGATCATGGATCGACTCAAACTCGTAGAGTTTAGTTTGAACTTGAGCTTGAAATTGATTAATTAATCATGCTCAAGCTCAAGTTGGATATGGATTGAGCTTTCATTGACTTTTTTACTTTTTCATGCCTTCTTTAATTGAACAAATTGAACTAGTATGAAAATGTTGCAATGCCCTAGATTTTATAATGATTGGAGAAGCATTACAAAGGAATGAGCACTTATAGTTATTGTCCATAGCTTGAGTGTAGGATGGTGGTTGGCAAACTTCAATGTAGCTGCGACTTAAATCCCATAATTTACTACTTTTGTGTAGGTGATGATTGTGGTGTAAGTGGAGGTTGTGCAGTTTTATAGACGATGGTTCTTTTACAAGTGAACATTACAGCTAAAGTTTTGTGGAATACACTGCATTTGTTGGTCTTGCGAGTGACAATTGCGGTTAAAAAAAAGTTACAATACAGGTCATGCGGGTGATAGTTACAATGTAAGTCTTACATATGATGGTTGTTTATAAGGTTCTCAGAGTGGCTTTCAGCGCCTTAAAAATTCCCCTTAGGGTTCTCAAAGGGATCTGTCTTTTTCAAAATATTTCTTGTAATTATGAATAAATGATGGTGCAAATTGCACACCCCCCTCTCAGGAGCAAATAATGATTGGATGATGCTGCCCCTGTGTTGTCTCAATTGCTTCTTCAAGATCAGGGCTAGTCTAGGTGGATAACAGTGGTATGGTAGCTGTCGCCACTTGCAATGCTCTGACTTTAATTCAAATTTTCCATGTTATAGATATAGATACCAAAAGTGCATCAATAGTTAAGAAGTTTTGATATTCGGATTGATAAGAATAATTTCAAGAATATTCATTGTCTTTAAATTATCGTTGTTGAAAATTTGTAATAATGTTTCACCATTTTTAGATGGATCTTGTGAAGGCCCTATTGAGCGTGAGAAGTTTTTTTTTTTTTTTAGATTTTTATGCAACTAAAGTTTTGTCAATAGCAATTGAGACAGTCTGTGGCTGAGCTTGAGGGGACCCTAATTGGGATTGGCCTTATCTAGACTTGTTTTGTTCAGTCTGGTTTCCTCTATGTTACTTGTATGGGCTTGTTTGAGCTCAAATTTAATATCTAGGCATTAATCAATTCATTTTAATGATCTTTGTGTTGGCGTTCTAAGACATTAGTTTAGTGTCCATGAATCTGATAAAAATTTTATGATAAACAAATCTGAAAGTTTGCTTTAGATTTTTTTTTAATTTTTTATTTTTTTGTGATGCTATGTTCTTCAATGTAAAACACATACACGCGCATGCGCGTGCGCACACCAAATGCAACATCTAACCAAACAAGCACAAGCTAATGGGTGGTTCACCTCCCTTGGATTGCTAAGTGAGCTAGCTACTCATATGAGCTATGAATATATCTTGTCCAAGTATTGGTTCTAGAAAATTTATTCTAGGGAAGTTCACCTAATCTGGTCAAGCTAACTTTGGATGCTATCGTTCTTGTTTGATCTCTTTGATCTTTCCTTTCTAGAGCATTACTTAAAATCAGGTCGTGCTGCTTACAAAAATTAGATTTTGATGATTTTTAGACTCTGCTTGGTTAGCACGAACATAAATGATAAAGGACTTTCAAGACAGAATTGAAACATTTAGTATTGTTGAAATATTATGCCAACAAAGTTAGAACCATTATTATGTCTGTCATATTACCAAGGCTGTCAGCAAAGTTCTTTCAAAGGTGGAAGTCAGTAGAGATTGATTGATTCTCGAAGAAGGTAAATAACACATGAAAATGCTAGTTAACAATACTGTTTCTGTTTGCCTTTCTCTTAGTTTATTTTTGTTTACTATTATGGGGATTTTATAACAAGATGTGTGTTTCTTGTTTATTATACTACCTGCTGTTTGCCATTCTTAACTTAAGAATGCAAGGTTGGGGATATTTTTATTTAGATAGTGCAAATTGCATCACAAGTTGTCCAGCCTTGCAATTTATCTGGAATGTCAACTGTCAATGTATTTTTTAGATATACTTCATTGAAAGAGAACTAATAATTTGATTTTTCTAAAATATCTTGCAGAGATTCTTCCTTGGTGGAAGGCTCATATTTGGTCCAGATGTGTGGTCTATGGTATTGACAATATTTCTAATTATAGTTCCAGTGCTTCTGTTTGCAGTGTTTGTTTCAGAAAGGCTGGCTAATGAATTCCAGCATCATTTTGGGGAACTGATAGTGGGCATACCAGTTGGCTTTGCATTCTATGTGAGCTCGTCTTCTGTTTATTTGAATATTTAATCATCTGAATTATTTCAGTATATTTAGGTGTTTCATATCTGTTTCCGTGGTCTCAACATTGAGGAAAAATTACATTATCATTGTACCGATTATGATGAGATGGGTTTATTTTGAAATCATTTAGATTATTGCTTAAATCATTCCTTTTTTCCAGTCTTTCAACATGCTTATACTTTATGAAGTGCCATCTATAAATTTGGCCACGGAGTAGTTTCTGATTTTAAGATTTGCTTTTTATAATTACTCTGGATTAATATTCTGGCCATGGTTAAGCTCGACTAAGGACGTAAATACTGCAAACTGGGATGCAAAATGAATTTAATTAGTTAGTTGAAAATATATTTACTTTTATCTGCATTTTATAGCTTTGGAAGCATTACTTGCTATTATTTAGGGTCTGTTTGGGGCAACTGCAACTTATTGAATAATCTGCTGATAAGCTAGGTGTGGTAGCTATTACAAATTTTTATTTTTTGGAGAAGCCAGACCATTGCCAGAAAGTTGCCACCGCACCTATCTAGGTGTGGTGTGAAAACACTGTTTTCAGCGTTTTCAAAACGAATAAGCTGTCAAAACACAGTTTACCCAAACAGGTCATGTGCGTTTTCAAAATGCCACCGTACCAAATAAGTTGTCCCAAACGGGCCCTTAATATGAGATTTGGGTTATCACTTTCTCTTTAGATTTGTTCATAGCACTATTTATGTGATGTTTTTGAAATTCATTTAAGCGAAAGTTCATTATACCATGTTTGTAATCTGCTTGAAGAAAGTCTTTAGGTTGCAGGTTATTTTGTTAATCATTGAATGGGTAGAGTGTTCTGCATGGATACACATTCATATACATGATTTTATTTTATGGCAATTGTGAATTCTATATTAGCGATGTGTTACAACTGTAATCTTATTCATCACTTGGAGACATTCTGACACTGGCCTTGAAGGTGGAGAGGCAACAGAAGTAGAGCAAACAATAGTCATCCTTCAAGCAACAACCGTCAGGCAGTAGTCTCCTATAGTTACAATGATCAACAAAAGCACTTTGGGAGCACAAGCAAGCTCAGGCAAGAGAATGACACTCTGGATCAGAGCAGGAAGAAGCAGGAGAAATGTAATTATTCTAAACGGCTAGGAAATGTTACTGATCCCACGGTTACGGGTACATAGCCTCTAGTTGTACCACTAGCAGAGTAGTCACCGTCATAGATCAAGGTGTCGTATAAGAGATTAGTGCGAGGAGTAAACAGAGGAACAGGGTGGGGTGTATCAGCTTCCACCAGTTGAGGGAGAAGCACTTGTGATTCGACATATTCTATAAACTGAGGACATGAGGGATCCTCAGTGGCTACACATACATTTTCTGCAACCTTTGCACAGTGAACGAAAATGTATGCAATCTTATCATCGACGGCGGGAGCAACAAGAATGTGACATTAACTTAGATGGTAGAGAAATTGAGACTCAAGACTCAGGCACACTCCCAGCCGTACTCACTGACAATGTTGAAGAATGAGAATTGGAGCAACATCGATCAGAGATGTTTGGTATAGTTTTCTATCGGATGCCAGCTGCAGGACCACTTGTGTTGTGACATGGTCTCTATGGATGCCTACCACCTACTGTTAAGACGACCATGACAATTTGATCAGAGAACTCGACACAATGAATTTAGAAACACATACTCATTTTCCAAGGAGGGGAAATACATCATTCTACTCCCTTCGACAGAGCCCGAGATCACTGGACCTCTTACCAACAGAGCGACATCAATGGGGCGTATTCTAGTGACGACACAAGATGAGAGGATTAAGAGATCGACTCCAAACACAGGGCACTTGTGCCAGAAGGATGTCAGGACCTCGCAATCGACACCATACCACCAGCTCCACCACCAGACGAGAAGATTCAGACTACTCTCTCGGCACATCAGACTGACTCGACCGCGGGTTACCTTGGGAGGATCCAACAGTACAGGCATGTGCCACTGTCTCGGGACCGCGACTCGATAGGGAAATGGGCGCGCTACTGGTACCGACTATTTCGATGCTCTGGCCTGCAGTGGGAACATGTGTCGTCAGGATTAGAGAGAAGAAACCAAAAGCTTCGACGAATGAGGTCGAAGCTCTCCCAATCCCGGGAGACTGACGCGGGTGCGGTAGTTTCCCGCACGGATGTTGGAAACAAGCCAGTCGGTTCAACTGCCTAGCATAGGGGATGGCCAAGGAGATGTCTAAAGTGTCGAGCGGCATCAAGTAGCCCGTGTGGCTTCCCTTTCGCGTCTCCAGCTTAGATTGAACAGCATTTTGGGAAGGCGGCATTGACGCCTGCCCTTTTCTCCTTCTTCCTTTCTTGTTATCTATCCTTTCTCGTTTCCCACCTAGCCGGTCTATTTATATGTTTGTTTAATGAGTTCAGAGTTAGTTTTTATGTGTTTGCTTTTTAAATTTTTTGTGTGGAGTCTTTTCCCTTTTGTAAGGTTGTATCCGAGGAGGTGGTGGTGCTCCAGCTGTATCATACTCTAGGTAGCAACGTATCTTCACCCTTTTTCTCCCCTAACCTATCTCTATCACTCTTCTTAGTCGCCGACCACTCCAAGCTTTCCTTAACCTTCTCTAGCCCACTTTCCAGCCGTCCAAACCCCCAAGCCTACTGTCCAGTTTCACAACCCGTCATTCAGACTCTCATTACATGCTGTCCATCCATTTTGCCATCCCCTGCACTTCGCCAGCCTTCCAACCTACCCTTCAATCCTCAACCCTTCCCCCTTTCTCCCTTGTCACCTTGTCGATACCATCACCGCTCTCGGATATTATCTTCTGGTCCTAATCGGGGGTTGGATTTTTATTGTCTTACTCTTTCTTGTTTATGTCGTGTTGTAACTCTATTTCTAAATTAATAAAAGTTTGTTTTCACGTTTCCGCTGAATTCCACCTAGTTTCAGTATTACTTCCTCAATTGAATCCAAGTTTTCTCATTCTTCCTCTTCTTCATCAATTTCAACTATCTTTCTCTTTCTCTAATCACTAGTAATTAATAAGAAATTAGAATATTTACTAAATTTTAAGAAAACTTCAATTACTTGAATTTTTATGGATATTAGATGTCTTTTTATTTATCTGTTGTTGCCTTATGCTTGATGTATTAGCATTGTTTTTGTTTCCATCAAATAAATCAAAGTTTAGATTTTTTTCTCATTTCTCAGATTGTGTGAGCTTCTTGTCATCATGTACAGTCCACTTATCATCTAATGACAAATCTTCACATGATAGGAGATCCTTGTCTTCCTTCAAACTCTTTTTTTCAATATTTTGATCATTCAGTTTCTTGTTTTACGTAAAATATATATCAAAGAATTCATTCTGAAGGTTGTTAGATGATTTTTAATTTTTTGTATGAATTTGATTATATGCGTTCTGACTGTTCTCACATAGATGACGACCATTCAAGTCAATTTTTCAACGACAAAACATTATAAATTTGGAGTGTCATCACCAAACTTGATCCTCCATTCAACTATATTTGAAAATAAAAAAAAAACAACTTAGTTAAAAATTAGAACTTAGAAATTCTAATTTTTGAGACTCATTTTTCATTTCAATAAAAACATTAAATATTTAAAATTTTCTGACGATTATTTTGGAATAGTATCTTTAGCTTGTTGCAGCTCTAATAAATATTTATTATTTTTAAATGGATCAAGTTGCATACTAACAGTTGCTTTCTCAGTTGAGTCTACAATCTATCCTTATATACAATGATATAACCCCGATTTGATATTAAGATTGGTAGGCTTGTTTACAACATATTAAAATTAAGGGTTAAAAAATATCCAACAACATACAAATGATGGTGGGTAGAAGTTCTCATTTCTCATCAATGATGCCTCAAATCTCTCTATAATTGACCTCCTATTCTCTCAAGTTATGGGCTATTAACTCATTGGCCTTATCCATTTCATTGTAAATAAAACCCATAACTGAATTTTCTTTGCATCCACTATCCTCAAAATTTAAACTAGTGGCCTTATNTGAGGTTCTCATTTCTTATCAATGATGCCTCAAATCTCTCTATAATTGACCTCCTATTCTCTCTATAATGATGTCTCCTATTTCGACAAGGCGGCTATCAACTCATTGGCCTTATCCATTGCATTGTAAATAAAACCCATAACTGAATTTTCTTTGCATCCACTATCCTCAAAATTTAAACTAGTGGCCTTATAATTGTTATTGCATATGTGGTGCTAGACCAAAATATTTCATTTAAAATAATTTTTTGACTTTTTTTCTTAGTGTTTTTTGCTCATGTATAGTTACCATTGAGTGTAAGTGTACACTATCTCTAATGGTAACCTCACTTCTAGCATGCTTTTTAAAGTCCAATAAACTGTAGTAAATCTTTTTGTATCNTTCATGTATAGTTACCATTGAGTGTAAGTGTACAGTATCTCTAATGGTAACCTCACTTCTAGCATGCTTTTTAAAGTCCAATAAACTGTAGTAAATCTTTTTGTATTGGACCATAGGAGTTTTTTTTTAGAAAAATTTCTCATGAAAGATATAGAACATATTATATTAATGTCATGTTTGCCTTTAGAGAAATTTGATTAGTAAATTTATTGTATGGGGTAGATCTTCAAGTTTCTCTAAAGTCAGGTCTATGCAGCGTCCTCACACTATTTCCAATAGAGATATTTTCTTTTCTCTATTGATTTATTCTTAGCATCCTATTGTGTGATAGAAAAGTACCACGCAGACTTAATGGAAAATGTTGTAAGATGGTAGTGAGACTTGCAATGCTTTATGGTGCAGAATATTGGCCTATATAAAACAAGATAAAACTAAGTTAAGTGTTGCTTAAATGAGAATGCTTAGGTGAATGAGTGGCTTTACACTTAGAGATAAATTGTGAAACGAATATATCAATGAATGGGTTGGTGTTGCTCCAGTGGCAGACAAGATTAGAGAGTCGTCTTAAATGATTTGATCAATATTAAACGTCAACAATCTAATGATCCCGTTAGGGGAGTGGATGTTTTAGATTTGACTTATGGTAAAAAATGTAGAGGTAGACCTAAAAAGACTTTGGCATATTGNATTAATGGAAAATGTTGTAAGATGGTAGTAAGACTTGCAATGCTTTATGGTGCAGAATGTTGGCCTATATAAGACAAGATAAAACTAAGTTAAGTGTTGCTTAAATGAGAATGCTTAGGTGAATGAGTGGCTTTGCACTTAGAGATAAATTGTGAAACGAATATATCAATGAATGGGTTGGTGTTGCTTCAGTGGCAGACAAGATTAGAGAATCGTCTTAAATGATTTGATCAATATTAAACGTCAACAATCTAATGATCCTGTTAGGGGAGTGGATGTTTTAGATTTGACTTATGATAAAAAATGTAGAGGTAGACCTAAAAAGACTTTGGCATATTGTATAAAAAATGATCTTAATCTATTAGAATTAAATGAAAATATGACACTCAGTGAGACACAATGGAGAAAATGAATTTATGTAGATGACCCCACTTAGTGTGATAAAGGCTTATTGCTGTTGTTGTTGTATTGATTTATTCCCAGCAACATTATAAACATTAGTAAAATCTATCGCAACTTAGACCACTAATTGCTCTCAAATCTTCTCTATAACTCTAACCAATAGCTCAAAACGGTTTTGTATCATTCACCTAAACAGATGCTTCTACAGATTTAAAAAAAATATTATCATTGAAATTATTTATTTGATTATTGATCATACTTTTATTCTTTATATGAGACCTTTTATCGGACATGATTGTTACATCAATCTAACTCCACATTCTTTTAATCTTTTCTTTGTTTTTGCTGCATTATTCAATTTCTCTTTCAATATCCATATTCTCAAGTCATACATAAACAGGAGTTTCAACCCTCAACTATAAGCACATATAGAACATATTATATTAATGTCGTGTTTGCCTTCATTCCTATTCAACCCATATGAAATTAAACAGAAAAAAACATCTTCTCACTACCTTTTCTAGAGAAAATATTGCTGAAGCAAAATAGTCTATATTTAAAAACCTCATATTGCTCTACATCAAATACCTTGCCTTCAAAAGCTGACTATCATGAGGGATCATCTTTAGAACTCAGTAGTTTAGTCAAATTTGATAAGATGTTTATTTGTATTTACAAGATTGTTGTAGATGCTTTTGAAGAGTCTAGAAATAGATTATACATTATTATACAGAGTTGATGGTGGAAGCAAGAAAGTACAAAATATTATTATAAAAAAACGTGCTTGTAAAGGGTGGTAAAAATAAATCCTATTGATGCTTATACTAATTATAAGAAAGATTCGAGTTTTGCATAGAGAGAGAAAATTAGAAGTTATATCTTTTGATTGTTTATAAAATCAGCATTGGAACTAAAAAAAGAGAAAATGAAATATATGAAATATTTAAGGCAAAAGATAAAAGATGCATAGACTTCGATCATATTAGTTGCATCGTAAATAAATATAATAAGATCTAGATTAAGAATAAAGGCATCAAACAAGATGAAAATGTAATTTCAAAGAAAGGCTATTATGAACAGTTTATTTAAATGCATTCTAGATTGACTTAAAAAGTGGAGTTGGCTTTGAAGAATATGCATACAAGTAAGATTTTAGGTCCAAATGAGATACCTATGGATATTCGGAGACTTACAGTGATTTAATTAATAAAAGGATTTTAAGATTAAGAAGAGGATGCAAATTAATTGAAGAATATTTATTTTGGTACTAATATAGAAGAACAAACTAGACGTTGAAGATTACANCGGTGTTCTCATTGCTCGATTTGCAATAACTGTGTTGAGCGCTTCGATCATCACTGTCCTTGGATGGGGCAGTGTATAGGAAAGGTGATTTTTTTTGCTTTATATGCGATGCACTCTAGCTTTATAAGGTGAAGGAAATCTGTTTTGAAATTTGGTTCCGGTTAGAGATAAAATGGATTTTTTAGTGTTGAACATCTTTATACATGTGGATTTCACTTTGAATTTGCATGTCTTTTAGAGGCTATTTACATAAAGAAAATTTACATAAGCAGCAAACAATTGTTATATATTTACATATCTCACACGCAAACTTTCATCTTTACATACATAACATTTTGGTGTTTTAAACCTTTGCTTGAAAAGGTGTATTTCACTTTTAAAAGATGGTAATAGTGCTATTTGTTATGTGATATGAAAGATTTGAGTGTTATGTGCGTAAATAGGAAAGTTTAGGTGTGAGATATGTGAATGCATAAGTACTACATGCTACGTATGTAAATGCCCCTTACATAAATGCTTATATTCATTAAGTAGGGTAATTTAGCTTCCACGATTCTTACCATCTAAATACACTTAGACATTTATATTCTGGAATAATAGTAGTTTGAGGCTGTGGAAATTTTATACGTTGCTGTATTCAGAATATGAAATGGGAGCTGAGCAGATTAGTTCCTTAATTGGTATTAAGCTGTTTTTTGTTCAATATATTAAAAAATTTGAGTTCTTTAAATGTTTAATATACCGTTACCAATCTCTTTCATTTACTTTGGTGGATAGTGGACATTTCAATTACATTTATATTCATGAAGAATAAGATTAAATAACTGATGCAACCTAATTGTTCATGCTTGTAGCTACAACTTACAAGCCTTATTTTCTGCTTCAATTTTTGTATTTTTTTTTGGCAGAGGAATTATCGCTTCTTCGTTATGTTTGTTGCTTCAACAACAATCCTATGTCTCTATGTCCTTACTTTTTGCTGTGTTAGCCTCAAGAAGTTCATGGTTGCTTATGAGTGTGATTTATGGGAGGCACTTAAGAAGTCACCAATTTCTGGCATACTCGTAATTTACACATTTGTAGTTTTTTGGTTTGTTGGAGGGTTGACAGTCTTCCACATGTACTTGATTTGCACCAATCAGGTAACCTTTTTTGTTTCAGAATGCACTATAATTTATAAAGTCAACACAGTTACATGACTTACTAACAGAGTAAAGTGTCAAAATAGCCTCTTGACTATGTACATGAGACTGTTTCAGTCCTATTGTCTATAAAAATTCCAAATTAGTCCTCATATTCTTTAAATTGGGGCTGAAATAGTACTCCATGGAGACCATTTCAGCATCTATTAAGAAAGTCTGGGGACTAAATTGGCATAGGGACTAAAATGATCAGCTGCAAAGAGTTAGGGGACTATTTTGATACTTACCTCCTTGGTAATCTGACCAGTTGTGCTGGCAAGGAGTTCACCATATGTGGAGGCTAGTGGTGTTGAAAATGTGTCTGACTCAGCACTATCCCATTTTGAATCAAACTTTTGTTTTTTAATTTTAGTAATTGTCTATTCAACATTGTTTATGCCTTGTGCAGACTACTTACGAAAATTTTCGCTATCGCTATGATGGTAAGATGAATCCATATAATCAAGGATGTGCCNCAGATGCTTTTGAAGAGTCTAGAAATAGATTATACATTATTATACAGACTTGATGGTGGAAGCAAGAAAGTACAAAATATTATTATAAAAAAACGTGCTTGTAAAGGGTGGTAAAAATAAATCCTATTGATGCTTATACTAATTATAAGAAAGATTCGAGTTTTGCAAAGAGAGAGAAAATTAGAAGTTATATCTTTTGATTGTTTATATAATCAGCATTGGAACTAAAAAAAGAGAAGTTGAAATATATGAAATATTTAAGGCAAAAGATAAAAGATGCATAGACTTCGATCATTTTAGTTGCATCATAAATAAGTATAATAAGATCTAGATTAAGAATAAAGGCATCAAACAAGATGAAAATGTAATTTCAAAAAAAGGCTATTATGAACAGTTTATTTAAATGCATTCTAGATTGACTTAAAAAGTGGAGTTGGCTTTAAAGAATATGCATACAAGTAAGATTTTAGGTCCAAATGAGATTCCTATGGATATTCGGAGACTTACAGTGATTTAATTAATAAAAGGATTTTAAGATTAAGAAGAGGATGCAAGTTAATTGAAGAATATTTATTTTGGTACTAATATAGAAGAACAAACTAGACGTTCAAGATTACACTAGCTTTAAGGGAATAAACTCTATGAGTCAAACAATGAAGCTATAAGAGAGAGTGAAGAAATTAAGTTCAGATAAATTTTTTTACTTTCGGGGAAGCGATTTGATTTCATGGTAGAAAGATCTAACANGGCATCTGACTTGGACGGTTTAATTGGTGAGTTTGGAATGGAACTTGGATTTACAGAGACAGAAAATGTTTGAAAATCTGAAAAGAAGTGAGGATTGAGCCTGAATTCTCTACGTCAATTTATACTATGGGTGTTAATTTAAGATTTCTTCAGCATTCTTCTTACTTTGGATTAGCCATCATCCGACAAGTAATCCAATTGGCACAAGAGAATGTGGCCTATTTTGTGAGGCACCTTTGCTTGGTGGTTTTTTTTTACAAATGTCTATTCAAAGGTTTGCAAATGTCTATAATGTGTGGTTGTGCCGCGTTTGTTCAAAAAGCTGGTTCTTTTTCTAGCCATTCTTGTTGACTGACCGATCAATAATCTAGCAACTTGGAAATAGCCTTTAACGGTGAGTTTTCTTTTCCCCCTTAAATGCACTCCAATTTGTTGCATGATCAATTTAACTTCAAATTTAGCCACTTGGAAATGGTCTTTTAGACATTTTGAAGGTCATATTATTGTAATTTCCGTCGAAATTGATGTCTTTGTTTATTTTGAGAATTTCGCGGAATTATTTTATTGATTTGAAAATGGGGTATAAATACACCTTACATGAATCCTATAATAGGAAAGACAAGAAAAAAGAAATAAAATGAAAGGAAAGATATAATACCTATATCTCCAATTAATCAATGCTTAATAATTACTGAAGATAAAGGAAACAACATAACATAGGAAAAGAAATAAATACAATCCTCATAACTTCTAACACTCTCCTTTAAGTTGAAACATAGATGTCATTCATGTTCAACTTAAATTTGGAATCATCAAACAATGACCGAGGAAGATCCTTTGTGAGGTAGAGCTTGAAGTCTTCATTCCATACTGATAATCAACCTAAGAGCATTTATGGATACTTTTACGTGACTGTGGTTATTTTTTACTGCAGTTTCTGCTGTGTTTGTTGGTATGCAGAAGACTTCTACCGGCAGTGTTGCAGGGAAGTAGACAACCTATAGGAAAAACTGCAGGGTATGACTGCAAGGAAAAGGAAGAACACCTGTAGGGAAATTTGTAGGATATAAACTCCGGGTAAAAAAGAAGAACACTTGCAGGTAAAGTTGTGGGGTATGGTCCTGCATGTAAAAAGGAGGAACACCTACTGGGAATGTTGCAAAGTATGGCGTACAAGAAAAAAAAAAACACTTACAGAGAAAGCTACAGTGTATGGGCTGAAGGTAAAAAGGAAGAACACCTGCAGAGAAAGCTGCAGGGTATGACTTGCAGGAAAAAAAGAAAGAACGTCTATAGGGTATGGTCCTGCAAGTAAAAGGAAGAAGACAAGCAAGGAATGCTGCACTGTATGACCCGTGGAAAAAAAAAAAACAACACTTGCAGGGAAAGCCGCAAAGTATGTCCTGAAGGTCAAAAGAAAGAACATTTGCAGGGAAAGTTGCAAGGTAGGTCCTGCAAGAAAAAAAGAACACTTNCTTAATCCATTAGAATTAAATGAAAATATGACACTCAGTAATACACAATGGAGAAAATGAATTTATGTAGATGACCCCACTTAGTGTGATAAAGGCTTATTGTTGTTGTTGTTGTATTGATTTATTCCCAGCAACATTATAAACATTAGTAATATCTATCGCAACTTGGACCACTAATTGCTCTCAAATCTTCTCTATAACTCTAACCAGTAGCTCAAAACGGTTTTGTATCATTCATCTAAACAGATGCTTCTACGGATTTCAAAAAAATATTATCATTGAAATTATTTATTTGATTATTGATCATACTTTTATTCTTTATATGAGACCTTTTANTGTTGCTGTATTCAGAATATGAAATGGGAGCTGAGCAGATTAGTTCCTTAATTGGTATCAGATTAGTTCCTTAATTGGTATTAAGCTGTTTTTTGTTCAATATATTCAAAAATTTGAGTTCTTTAAATGTTTAATATACCGTTACCAATCTCTTTCATTTACTTTGGTGGATAGTGGACATTTCAATTACATTTATATTCATGAAGAATAAGATTAAATAACTGATGCAACCTAATTGTTCATGCTTGTAGCTACAACTTACAAGCCTTATATTCTGCTTCAATTTTTGTATTTTTTTTTTGGCAGAGGAATTATCGCTTCTTCGTTATGTTTGTTGCTTCAACAACAATCCTATGTCTCTATGTCCTTACTTTTTGCTGTGTTAGCCTCAAGAAGTTCATGGTTGCTTATGAGTGTGATTTATGGGAGGCACTTAAGAAGTCACCAATTTCTGGCATACTCGTAATTTACACATTTGTAGTTTTTTGGTTTGTTGGAGGGTTGACAGTCTTCCACATGTACTTGATTTGCACCAATCAGGTAAC
>JXCR01130069.1:40000-67192 GCA_002079205.1 Phalaenopsis hybrid cultivar
GGTTTTAGAACAACTACAGTTCGATTTCCATTTGGTGGAGAGACAAAGATTGATATGAACAATGGAGGAAATTTGGGCGAAGATAATGCGGGAAAGAGGGACGGTAGAATGACTCAAGATTTCTTGGGTTTGGCTGCTTCTGGGAGTATGGGTGTTGGAAGCTCTGGAAATTCAAATTATAATGAAGATGAAATGTACTCATTTCACCAAATGTCCGATGGGCAAACCATATTGGGAAAGCATATGTGGGATTACTAGACAGCTACTTTGATGTGTTTCATTTAAAGCAGCATAAAGTTTAGATTTCTTTTTGTTTGTTTGTTTGTTTTCTGAACATAGAGAGAGCTCTTTTGTTTGCTTGAGTATTAACAGTCACGGATGTTTCTGATACAGATCTAACTAGCATTTGCAACAAGTATGTCAATTTCAATCTAGTTTTACTGATTATTCTAAAGATGAACTTATCATTTGATATTGGGCTCAATTAAGTCCGGACCNCATGTTGGGTTAGTTGTAAGCAAGGCTCCGTAGCAGCAAATCTTTCACCAAGCAGTTAATGTGCAAAAAATTCTATTTTGGATGCTAGCTTTTGATAACGTGTCCGTACCATTCAAATATTTTTATTTATATAACTAACATCTAAAAAAAACTTGCAATTCAATGTTATTTGCACTCGGTACAAACAACTCATTGAGGTTTAGTAGAAGCAAAGAATGGTCTTCCATGTCACTTGAAGAATAGGCTAGGTTGTGAATGGTGAAGATAGAGCAAAAGTGAGCAAAGATGTTGGAGAGGTTGGTGATGATGGCATACAGATAAACGTAGTGATGAGCTACAGAAGGTATGTATAATGTCAAATATCTAAGTTGACTCAATAGGTGAAACTTGGCTAAGCCTAGTCTAGGCTTGGTCCATCATAGGCTAGGCTAGGTCCAATAAGTGTCAATTGGTGAAGGGTCCGGACTTAATTGAGCCCAATATCAAATGCTAAGTTCATCTTTATAATAATCAGTAAAACTAGATTGAAATTAACATACTTATTGCAAATGCTAGTTAGATGAATTCTTCTGTATCAGAAACATCTGTGACTGTTAATTGCATCATAAATGTAATACTCAAGCAAACAAAAGAGCTCTCTCTATGTTCAGAAAACAAACAAACAAACAACAAAAAAAATCTAAACTTTATGCTACTTTAAATGAAACACATCAAAGTAGCTGTCTAGTAATCCCACATATGCTTTCCCAATATGGTTTGCCCATCGGACATTTGGTGAAATGAGTACATTTCATCTTCATTATAATTTGAATTTCCAGAGCTTCCAACACCCATACTCCCAGAAGCAGCCAAACCCAAGAAATCTTGAGTCATTCTACCATCCCTCTTTCCCGCATTATCTTCGCCCAAATCTCCTCCATTGTTCATATCAATCTTTGTCTCTCCACCAAATGGAAATCGAACTGTAGTTGTTCTAAAACCCGAGCCATCAGCATTCCCCTTTGAACTCGTCTGAAACATATTCTGAACACCAACAAATGGGCTGCCTGCTGACGAAGGAACGAACGTTGCATTCATCGCTTCAGAGCTTGCCTCTGCAACGTTGAGGCATTGAGCGTTGTTATTATTATAGCTGTTTACGAAATCTCGCATCATCCCGGTTTGCGTGTTTGTGTTTGAGAAGGTTGTAAAGCCTCCAAGAAGTACTGGAGATGTGGACTCATCACTGATTTTGACTCCCATCTCTGCTGCCTTCTGNGCATGTTTGTGTTTGAGAAGGCTGTAAAGCCTCCAAGAAGTACTGGAGATGTGGACTCATCACTGATTTTGACTCCCATCTCTGCTGCCTTCTGCAACAGAGCTGTAGCTGACATAATCGAAGAACCCATGGACATGCTTCCAGTATTGTATAGTGTGTTAGAACTGGTCTGCATTAAAGAATTAAGAGACACAAACTTCAATGAATTGCTTGTATTTGTTTCAGAACCTAATATGTTTATTTTATTGTCTGTGACTGAGGAGCTAAGGCATTGCATGGAGGGGGAAAGTAGTCTCTGATGTTGGCGGGGGAGAATCCCAGCCATGGCAGCCAGCCCATGATCTGTCCTGTAATTCTTTTCGGCAGAAGCACCGCAGAAGGCTCGGCAAGTAACAAAGCTATCCTTCCTGAAACAAAGGTACATCTGAACCGCGTTAGTATTCCCACCATTTTGGTTGGGTGTCAAAAATTAACCAGACGCTCCAACTCGACCTGAACTCGAATCGAAAAATTTTATTTCGGGTTGACCAAAATAATTTTCAGATTCCTAAACCTGTTTAATTTTTTGGACTGGGTTCAAATTGATCCGTCAAAACAAAACTAGCTCATTAATCTAAACTCAACTCAAAATTGAACTGCCAACCCGAGATTGACTTTAAATCAATCGGAATTAGACACGAATAGTTATTATATAACTACGTTAAATGTGTTATACGGGTCTGTTTGGGTCAATGGGTTGAAGGCGGATAAGGTTTTCTAAACCGTTTAATATTTGGGTGGTTCATGTCAAACGGTTTCAAATCAAGTCAACTTTGAGCCAAACCAAAATTCGACACCAACAAACCTGATATAACCCTTATTGTTGCCATACTCTACCTTGTGAAGATGGTTCCACAATCACAACGATACTCCTTCGTGCCACAGATCTTCGAATGAGCTTTCCAGTCTGACTGAACTGCGTATTTCTTCGAGCATTTATCGCATTTCCATTTTNAGTTCTTTACTTCTGGACCCCAAATTTAAAGGTAGTAAACGAAGATGTAAGTGCCAGCCAACTAACAATTGCAATCCCAACAGTCATCTGAGCAGTGGAAATTATTCGCTGCATCTTAAGCGCAGGCTCAATTTTTTAAACTACTCTAACCTCAAAAGAGTCAGTTGCAAAATGAATTGTGATCAAACACATGATAATGCCCATGGAACTAATCAGTAGAGGGTAGAACATCCCAGTTAAATCGTGATTAGTTCCGAAGGAAGAAATAGAAGCAATAATAAGTGTAGCACGGGAACACTCAACATATGAACCAAGGAGGTCTGAACTCTTGTTTTTTTTTTCTTGCGATTTTCTTGTGGTTGGAGTTCTTGTTAGAAGTTTCAGCTTCTTACACGAACTTAAGCGCCAATAGGAAGGATAAACTAGATGCAGCGGAAAGACTGCAGGAAGATGTGTCCTCACTAAGGAAGCCTGCGGGAATTGGCGGCCTGTAGGAAGTTTTCCAGCTGGTAGAGAGGATTTCCGGCTGTTAGCAACCTGTAGGGAGAGAGTTTCGGCAGCCAGTTCCTGCAGGAAGGAGTTTCAGCGACTAGGGCCTGCAGGGAGAGTAAGTTTCCGACGTCTAGGGCCTGCGGAGAGGGAATTCCGGCGGCTAGTTCGTGCAGGAAAGAGTTTCGGCTGCCAGGTCCCGTAGGGAGGGAAGTTTCCGTTGACTATGGCCTGTAGGGAGAGTGTTCTGGCGGCTAGTTCCTACAAGAAGGAATTTAGGAGGCTAGGTCCTGCAGGGAAAGTGAGTTTGCGGCTGTAGGGGATCTTCTCCTCCGCCGAAGACTCTAGGGTTTGTTTCAAGGCTTTTGATACCATGTTGATTTTCAAAATTCAACGGAATTATTTTATTGCTATGAAAAGAGAGTATAAATATACCTTACATGAATCCTAGAATAGTAAAGACAAGAAAAATGAAATAACAGGAAATAAAATATAACATCTATATCTTGACTTAATCAATTCCTAATAATTACTTGGAGATAAAGAAAATAATATAAAACAGGAAAAGAAATAAATTCAATCCTCAAAACTTCTAACCGTCTTATTTATGAAGATACAAAATGTACTTTTATGTTGGGTTAGTTGTAAGTAAGACTCCTTAGCAGCAAATCTTTCACCAAACAGTTAATGTGCAAAAAATTCTATTTGGGATGCTAGCTTTTGATAACGTGTCCGTACCATTCAAATATTTTTATTTATATAACTAACATCTAAAAAAAACTTGCAATTCAATGTATTTGCACTCGTCACAAACAACTCATTGAGGTTTAGTGGAAGCAAAGAATGGTCTTCCATGTCACTTGAAGAATAGGCTACGTTGTGAAAGGTGGAGATAGAGCAAAAGTGAGCAAAGATGTTGAAGAGGTTGGTGATGAAGGCATACAGATAAACGTAGTGATGAGCTACAGAAGGTATGTATAATGTCAAGTATCTAAGTTGACTCAATAGGTGAAACTTGGCTAAGCCTAGTCTAGGCTTGGTCCATCATAGGCTAGGCTAGGTCCAATAAGTGTCAATTGGTGAAGGGTCCGGACTTAATTGAGCCCAATATCAAATGATAAGTTCATCTTTAGAATAATCAGTAAAACTAGATTGAAGTTAACATACTTGTTGGAAATGCTAGTTAGATGAATTCTTCTGTATCAGAAACATCTGTGACTGTTGATTGCATCATAAATGTAATACTCAAGCATACAAAAGAGCTCTCTCTATGTTCAGAAAACAAACAAACAAACAAAAAAAAAAAAATCTAAACTTTATGCTACTTTAAATGAAACACGTCAAAGTAGCTGTCTAGTAATCCCACATATGCTTTCCCAATATGGTTTGCCCATCGGACATTTGGTGAAATGAGTACATTTCATCTTCATTATAATTTGAATTTCCAGAGCTTCCAACACCCATACTCCCAGAAGCAGCCAAACCCAAGAAATCTTGAGTCATTCTACCGTCCCTCTTTCCCACATTATCTTCGCCCAAATTTCCTCCATTGTTCATATCAATCTTTGTCTCTCTACCAAATGGAAATCGAACTGTAGTTGTTCTAAAACCCGAGCCATCAGCATTCCCCTTCGAACTCGTCTGAAACATATTCTGAACACCAACAAATGGGCAGCCTGCTGACGAAGGAACGAACCTTGCATTCATCGCTTCAGAGCTTGCCTCTGCAACGTTGAGGCATTGAGCGTCGTTATTATTATAGCTGTTTACGAAATCTCGCATCATCCCGGTTTCCGTGTTTGTGTTTGAGAAGGCTGTAAAGCCTCCAAAAAGTACTGGAGATGTGGACTCATCACTGATTTTGACTCCCATCTCTGATGCCTTCTGCAACAGAGCTGTAGCTGACATAATCGAAGAACCCATGGACATGCTTCCAGTATTGTATAGTGTGTTAGAACTGGTCTGCATTAAAGAATTAAGAGACACAAACTTCAATGAATTGCTTGTATTTGTTTCAGAACCTAATATGTTTATTTTATTGTCTGTGATTGAGGAGCCAAGGCATTGCATGGAGGGGGAAAGTAGTCTCTGATGTTGGCCGGGGAGATTCCCAGCCATGGCAGCCAGCCCATGATCTGTCCTGTAATTCTTTTCGGCAGGAGCACCGCAGAAGGCTCGGCAAGTAACAAAGCTATCCTTCCTGAAACAAAGGTACACTGAACCGCGTTAGTATTCCCACCATTTTGGTTGGTGTCAAAAATTAACCAGACACTCCAACTCGACCCGAATTCGAATCGAAAAATTTTATTTCGGATTGACCAAAATAATTTCAGGTCGGGTTCAGTAGGAATCCTAACCTGTTTAGTTTTTTGGACTTGGTTCAAATTGATCCATCAAAACAAAACTAGCTCATTAATTCAAGCTCAACTCAAAATTGAACTGCCAACCCGAGATTGACTTTAAATCAATCGGAATTAGACGCAAATAGTTATTATATAACTACGTTAAATGTGTTATACGGGTCTGTTTGGGTCAATGGGCTGAGGGCAGATCAGTTTTTCTAAACCGTTTAATATTTGGGTCTGGTTTAAGTTAAACGGTTTCAAATCAAGTCAATTTTGAGTTAGACCAAAATCCGACACCAGCAAACCTGATATAACCCTTATTGTTGCCATACTCTACCTTGTGAAGATGGTTCCACAATCACATCGATACTCCTTCGTGCCGCAGATCTTCGAATGAGCTTTCCAGTCTGACTGAACTGCGTATTTCTTCGAGCATTTATCGCATTTCCATTTTTTCTCGCCATGCTTCCTCGAGTAGTGTTTTTTTATTCCTGTTATGTCGCCGAGGGCCCGGTTCGGGTCGTGGTGAACACAGGTGAGCTCAGGGCAGACATAGACCCTCTTCTTAGGCTCAGTGCTGCTCTTTAGCTTCAGTTTCCATGGCAGATTGTGGCCTCTTCTATGGAGCTGGAGGTTCTGATCTCTCTGAAAGCCTCTATGGCAAACTTCACATATGTAGCGGTTTGTTGCTAGAAGAGTTCTTGGTGATAGAGCTACAACTTGAGCATCTGGATCTGAAACAAAGATCATCACACCAATCAGTATTAAATGACAATATTAGTATTTTATGGGTTAATTTTAATTATATATAAAAAAATTCTGATTTATTTAAATTAGCAAAAAAGTAATTCTTCTTCTTTTTTTTTTCCTAAAGAAAAATAAAATCATAAATACATAATTCAAATTGTAAACCATCTCAAACCTTCAAATAAAACACATGAACCAAGCTGTCTAAGACTTCTAAAAAATCTTCTAATTAAAGGGGCTTTTACATGCACACCACACAATTCTAATGTATTTGCACATTTAACCCGCAAAGATTTACATTTATACTCAAATCTTTAACATCACATGAAAAATGTACTTTGCATGCACAGATTTATGACACTAATGGTTGTAAGTGTAAATTAAAAAAAAAATACAGAATTAAAAAGTAATAATAAAAGGAGTATGAATTTATGAAACCTGGATTGCCTGGGGGGTTCCTTCTCTTCTTTATTGCTGTAGGGATTCCTGTCTCTGTCTTTCTCATGGCAGCCATTAGAGCTGCTCTGTTGTGTTTTTCTTCCTCAATAACATCTGACATTTTGCAAATTTCTTATGTCTGAATGTTAGAAGAAACTGAGACAGAATAATATATAGCTAAATGGATGCTGCAGAGCCAAAACAAAAGGGACAAATATTGTTATTAATACAACCAAAATAAATAAAGTTTAGTAAATTTCTATTCAATTTGAATGCCTCAAACTTCAATTTTATAGAAATGAAGATGTTGATGCTATGTGGGTGTTGAAGAGCATATGATTGTCTGCTTCTTTATTTTGTGGGACAGAAGAGACATGTAAAAAATTAGTTCATATATATATTTTTTAAATTAGACACAAATTAAAAAATAATTTGAGATGGGTTCTTATGAAACAGAAATTTATTAGAATATATTGTCAATACTCTCAAAAGAATAAATAGTTATTTATGCAGTCAATATCATGTGCAGTGTAATATAATTGAAAGGCAGAGGACTTTTTTTTTTTTTTTTAAATGTGTTCCAATTTTTATTTATTTAATTTTAGATATAATGAAAAATGGAAATTGTTTTGGAAATTTTAAAAAAAAAATTGCTGGTTTACAGAATTAAGATCCAAAAATGTTTTTTTTAAAAAAGAAAATGGATTTTTTTGGTTGTTTGGAGTTGGAAAATATGATTTGAATAATAATTAATTTTCATGATTCTGCCATTTAATTAAGCCTAGTTTATATATTATGGATTGTCAGCATTATAAACTCATACAAAGTTTTTTTTTTTTAAAAAAATGGGCTAAATTTACATACATACATCACAATTCATATGTATTTATTTATCTAATACTTAAAAATTGGTATTTATATTTAGTACACTTTGATGTCTTAAATCAATGCATGAAAGGTAAGTGTTGAAGCGCGTAAAAATAGTTGTTATGTGCTAGAAAATTCATGGCAGTAGAATGATAATTTAACGTCTTAGTGTAACATGAAGATCATGTTCACACAGATAAAAGAAAAGTGACACGATGAGAAACCATAATTTTTACGTGGAGAAAACTTTGAAAGAGGAAAAATTCACAAAATCTGGCACAGTCAAAATAATCTACTATATGTTTATAAGTTCAAGGGTATGACCTTTTCTCATGACAGGAAGAATGAGGTTACAATTTGATACTAAAAAAATCAATTGTCTTTATATAGCTAAAAAAGAAAAGTGTTAGAAAATTTAACAAAATCATAGTATGACTAAAACTGTTGCAAGCAGTGGTCATCGACGACCGGTGATCAACTATAGTAGATGGTGACAAGTGGTTGTGGTTGACCGTTGCCAGTGGGTATAAAGGCTAGCGATCGATGGTGGCTAGTGTCTACAGAGGCTGACAATTACTCATAGGGTTTTCTCTCCAAAACAAGCTCTAAAATTTCACTTCTTCTCTTCCTCTCATTCTCCTTATTTATAGCCTTTTGAGGAGGGAAATTTTGGTCTTTTGGAGTGTAACTTCTCTAATCATCAGATCAAACAGTCCATGTTGATATTTGTATATCATAAGTGATTTTTTGAAGAATTTGGGTGCCTTAATAACCTCATAATGGAGCAATCTTAAGATCGCTGGATTATTCTCATCGAAACGCTTGGTTTGACTATAAAAATATTAAATTTAGAGTTTATTTGATCATTCAATTGACAATCCAAAGCTTGTGATTATGCTTCAATACCTTAATCCGGGCTTGATTGGACCTGAATTGAATCAATTTTGACATCATTTTGTTCGTCTTATTGAGATGGTCAGTTCCACTATAAATTTGCAGAAATCAGAGCCCATATGATCTTCAATTTAAATTTGAAAGATCCCTATAAAAATGCATCGAGATTTGTGTTTGATATAAATTTCTTGATGTCACATCAATTGTCCCCATTCTCAGGTGATGTACTATGCATCGCCCAAAAATATACAACTTGTATTGACCATAATTTTTAACTCCTAAAAAAATCATAATTTGAGGAGATTTGAGTTATCTTGGATACTTCGTGGAGTTTTGATTATCTTGTCTTTATTAATGTTGGTGGTAATGACAATCGGGTATTAGTTGTCTAGTGGAGGTCAGGTAGCCATGGTTTGAAGACATCAATGGTGGACGAGCAACGGTGGTTTAATGGCAATGATAGTTAATGTGTTTGGGCATGCATGTATGTTTGGGTTCACACGTACATGCATGTAAGAAAATGAGCGCAATAGTGTACATGAGAAAATAGTGGGGCCTACAAGCAAGGATGAACATGAGCGGGGGCATAACGATGCTCGCGCTGACAAACAATTGTGGTAACAGGCGTGTGTGTGAGTGCTCATGCAGATCTAGCATGCACTTGTGGGCGCAAGGATGTGTCTGTGGCTACGACCATGCACATGTTGTTGCGTACATTCATGGGTGTGCTCTCACACACATGGGAGTGATTGCACAACCTTTTGTGTGTGTCAGTTGCACATGTGTAAGTGCATGTGCGGTCGTAGGTTTGCTAGCGTAGCGAAACTCCCAAAATTTTAAATTTTCATCATTTTTTTCAATTTTACACCTATAAATAACCCCTTTGAGGGGGAGAGACGCACAACACTTTTTCACGAAATGAAGTCTCTTTCAAAATGTTGTTACTTTCCCTCACTTAAGGTGTTGTTGTCTTCTCCATTCAAGTTGTTGTTGCTTATCCTTTCAGGTTGCTATTGCATACTCACTTGTGGTTGTTGCCTTCAGACTGTTGTTATCTACCCATACTAAGGTTGTTTTTTTCTTTCCATGTCAAGGCTATTATTGCTTATCCATATTTAGGTTGTTGTTTTCTACCCATATTGATGATGTTGTTGTCTTTTGGCTGTTTTTATCTACTCAACATAAGGCAGTTTTTGTTTGATTTTTTATTGGATATTTTGGCTTGATGCTTGTTTGAGTTGTTGTAAGAATGACTATTCCTTATAACTTGTCTCCAGAAAAGATGAAGTATTTATGAATCTTTTTAGAAATCCAATATATTTCAATTGAGATATTGTGCCCCTGTGGAAGTGTAATGACATTGATCTTATATGAGACATACATCTTCTGAGATTTATTGAGTGTACTTACATCTTCCAAGGCGTATAACTTTTTGATATTTTCTTAAGGGTTTTGTTAGCCACTTGCTATTATAGAGTTTTTCTATTGATCATGACCATGTCCATTACTAGATTTCCATTGACGCTACCTCATGGTCGTGTTTTCCAGGGATATAGTAAAAGGATTTATGTGCAACTTGCTCTCAAGCGATTTTTCTAGTGATGATTAAATCCACTAATAGCTTCCCATAGAGACTAACTCATGGGCGTGTCTTCTAGAGTATGAGTGGAGACTAAGTTTGCCACTAAGAATGTTAGACATATCTTAAGTTATTTGTTAGAGTATTACTTGACAACAGTAACACATATGAAAGAGGTTATCAAAAATTTGCCAATGATATTTGAGTTATATTGGTAATATGTATAAGACAACACGGGAAATCCACAAAGGATGTTTGATCGATTTAAGATCTTTTATATATAAAAAGTTATGAGTAATCCACCAAGGATATTTGACCAATTTGAAGTCATTTGTACATATGAAGTTATGCATAATTCACCAAATATGTTTGAATGATTTGAGGTCACTTGTATATAAGGAGTTATGAGTAATCCACCAAAGATGTTTTTCTGAGTTGAGGCCATTTATATAACCAAAGAAGTTAGATACGTCCTAGTTCTTTTTGTCAGATATGTTCGACATAGTTAAACTATACAGATAAAATCAAAACAAATGCATAAAAGGTGTATGAACCATCCTAAGTTGTTTGGTAGAGATGTTCAATGACATTAACATATTCAAATAAAGTCAAATGAAATCCACTAAGAATGTTAGACATATTCAATGTTGCCTGTTAATGATTCTCAATGGACTTAATTTGCTCGAAAAAAGTTGAATGAAATTTATCAAGGATGTTAAACCTATCCTAAGTTGTTTTGTTGAAAAATGTTTGACATTGTTAACCTGTGCGAGCAAAGTCGAGTGAAATTAAGTAAGATTGTTAAACCCATATAGTTATTTTGTTGGATATGCTTGATGATGTTAACCTATGTACTTGAACTCGAATGAAATCCATCAAGAATTTCTTGCCTATCCGAAGTTGTTAGTCAAATTATTTGTTCGATGACTTTAAAATACGTCAAAGAAGTTGAATCGAGTCCCAATAGGATTGATTAAGCTTAGAATGAGGTCCCAAAAATATTTTGTGTTTCTAAAGTTGGTGTGTAGATTGAGATAGACCATACTTTTTCTTAGAAATATGCTTACCGTCATATTCAAGAAAGGTATTTAGCAATTTATTTATTGTTATATTTGGATTTATTGCACCAGTTGAGGGTTTATCTACACGAAAATGATTATATTGTTTAAGATGTGTATACTTTATAAACAAAACTTTTCTTTCCCATTGTTGGCACCAAAATATTATGTGCTAGAAATTTCGTGACAGTGGAGTGATAGATTAATGTTTTAGCATTGTATAAAGATCTAGCTTACACAGATAAAAGAAAAGTGGCAGGAGGAGATACCAATAATTTTATTTGGAAAAATGTTGAAAAGCAAAAAATCACATGGAGAACATGGTTATAATTTTACGTTGAAAATTACAATTATCTTTATATAGCTGAAAAATACAAGTTTTAAGAAATTCAAAAATATTTTTAATCTTGCTACAATGGTTGTAATCACTAGTCGTCGACAACCAGTGGTCGGCAGAAATAGATGATGACGACGAGCAGTGGTTGATGGTGGTTGACAACTATAAAGGCTGGTGGTCGATGGTGGTTTGCGGGTACGAAGGCTGATGGTTACTCGTCGGTGTTCTCTTCAGAACAAGCTCCGAAATTTCACCTTTTATTCTCTTCTTCTCCTCCTCCTACCCTCCCTAGTGAAGAGAGAGTCTATTTATAGACCTTTAGGGAGAGGCATTTTGGTTTATTGATTGTAACTTTCATAACCATTTGATCGGACGATCCACATTGACTGCCTATGATCATAGGTGGTTATTTAAGAATTTGGGTGCCTTAATGACTTCACAATTTAGCAATTGTAGGATTATTGAATTATGTTCGTCGAGACACTTCACTCGACCATATATACGTCAAATTTGATTTTTATTTGACCATTTAATTGATGGTCCAAAACCACCAATTATGCTTCAACGACATGATATGTGCTTGATTGGACTCGAATGGAATCAACTTTGATATCATTAGGTCCATCTTGTTGAAACGGATGATTTGACTAAAAACTTGCTAAATCAGGATTCAAATGATCATGAATTTGAATTTGGAAAATGTCTTATAAAAAATTTATCGAGCTTTGTGTTTGATAAAAATTTGTTGGTGACAGTTAAGGATTTGAGCGTTGTACATGTAAATAAGAATGTTTAGATCTTACATATGTACATACATAAAAATTATGTCGTATGTTTATAAATGACATCAAGAAAAATAAGATATAATCAANCCCATACGCTAGACCCCATGATGAGTGCCCGTACAATGTGCCTAAGTATTCGAGAACCCAGCGCCCCTGAGGAAACTCACAAATTTTAATTTAAATTTTTTAGAGTTATTAAATTAGTACATGAAGGGCCTACTAATTTAATAACTCTAAAAAATTTTAAGCATCATATGAATTTACAAGGGACATTGAGATTGATGATTTAAAGACAACTTATTTTTAGCATTGATGTTGTGGGCATGTTAGCTTTGATAGATCAAAGTTCTGATGAGTGGATTCACAAAGCTCTTACAAGAATACTTTGACACATTTAATTAGATAAACTTGTCTTTCAAGCCAAGCCAAAAAAAAAAATGAAACAAAGCGTTTACACAAGGTGATATAGTTTAGGAGGCATTGTAAATCAAAAGAAGCTCCATGCTTCTAAATTAATTTGTGCCATGACGACCNAAAAAGAAATGAAACAAAGCGTTTACACAAGATGATATAGTTTAGGAGGCATTGTAAATCAAAAGAAGCTCCATGCTTCTAAATTAATTTGTGCCATGACGACCACAAATTAATGATGAGATGTTAGCCATCACATCTTGCTCTGAGGGCATCACAATCCCACTTGAAAATTGTTTGTCATGAATGACATGAATTAGTTTTTTTTCCACTTACCCCTAAGCTACTTAGTCCATGCTAGGGTACCTAAGAAGCTTACTAAGTGGGTTTCTCTATTTGTAGGTTCTTGAACAATTAGGCAAATGATTACTTGATTTATAAGATGATTATAACATTGAGTNGGATGAGAGTTTAGCCATCACATATTGCTCTGAGGGCATTACAATCCGACTTGAAAATTGTTTGTCATGAATGACATGAATAAGTATCACTTAGTCAAGACCCAATCCGATAAATTGCCTTAGTTCTTTAGTAAAATCCAAGTTGTTTACTTCTCACTTCCACTTAGTCAAGACCCAATCCTTTCAATCATAATAAAACATATAATTTAAAGAGTTGCAAGGAATAGCTTTCAAAAATAGTAACTAAAGAGCCTATCATATAATCTTATATAGAGATAGATTAAAATTTGCTTGTTAGAAAATATATATTAATATTCGAGTACTTAGAAGCTTGATTGTCGGCAAGCTCGTGCTTGCTCTGCCCATCCAAAATTTACTACTTTGCTAGAGAGATAATCACTTAGAGGACTGTTAGATTTGAATCTCTATATAACAAACTTCTGAAATAATTCATTTGAGTATTTAATTTGAAAAACTAATGTGTGCTTTTTTGTTACTTCATCTGAATTCCGAAGATGAATCATAGTTCTCGAATCGTACTTATTTATATTTATTTATGTATACTTTTTCATAACTAATAATGCAATGATTTATCAACATTTTTAAATAATACAACATATTTATAAATAAGTTTAATAATAATATCATCTTTATTTTTTTTCCACTTACCCCTAGGCTACTTAGTCCATGCTAGGGTACCTAAGAAGCTTACTAAGTGAGTTTCTCTATTTGTAGGTTCTTGAACAATTAGGTAGATGATTAGTTGATTTATAAGAGGATTATAACATTGAGTCAAACAAGAAGATAACAAGTTTAAACCCTATTCCAAAAATAAAGTTAACATTTACTTGTATGGTGTATGATGATTTTCTAGTTATTCCTTTTGATATGGATATTTTTATTCTATTTTATGATACGATGAATAATTATCATTTGGATGTGTATCAAAAAAGTGTTTGTTTTAATTATCATTGATGGCATGCATCCTCNGTTTCCTAGTTATTTCTTTTGATATGGATATTTTTATTCTATTTTATGAGATGATAAATGATTATCATTTGGATGCGTATTAAAAAGGTGTTTGTTTTAATTATCATTGATGGCATGCATCCCCATATTATGAAATTCATAATGATGATGTGATGTTGTAAAACACATAATATTAATCATGTTGATATGCATTATGTTGTGCTTGTATATGAGAATGGATGGAAGAAGATTGAGCATATGCTTTAGTAGTTTTGGCTTGAGAAACAAGGATCTGTGGACTACAAATTTGATAAGGGTAGAAAGTTATTTCTAAGCTAAGAGTGCAAACAAGTAAGAACTTTTGATAGCATCCTTGGAGACAGTTTCACTTGAGTTACAAGAACATATTGATGAGAATCATTGTCGTATGTCATGTGATTGGCTTGGACATATAAACATTTGAATTCATCATGAATGTATTCATTTTTAAACAAGGGTCTGTGGACTACAAATTTGATAAGGGTAGAAAGTTATTTCTAAGATAAGAGTGCAAACAAGTAAGAACTTTTGGTAGCTTCCTTGGAGAGAGTTTCACATGAGTTACAAGAACATATTGTTGAGAATGATTGTCATATGTCATGTGATTGGCTTGGACATATAAACAATTGAATTCATCATGAATGTATTCATATTGAAATAATTCATTAGCATGGACTATTACATTTCTAATTAAACTGTCACTATGCTATTATAAAAATTTTAAGCATCTTTTAATATATTTTGTATGTATCAAATTTGATGTTATTACAAATTGTCTCATTTATTTCATGTTCACTTAGTAAGTCATTTTATTCTTTTGAATCATGTTAACTTTTTGAAGCTCTTTTCCTTCCTACGGAAGGCTTCGAACCCTCCCTCAAACAAGGTAAAATACATACAAAATTAATGAGTTGACTGAAGTTAATTTCTAGTTTCAATCCTTTTAACAAATATGTAGTGATTAATGAATTTGATTCGATTTATTTAGATTAAGGTATTAGCTCATTACATTATAATTGGTAAAAAACATCTCATCCTACAAAGAAACATGCATGTCTAATGTGTTAAAAATACACGTATTCATATTAAAACAATCCTGAAATTTTCATTCAAATTCAATGTTGTCTTACTTATGTGACAAGTTTATTTATTCAAGCTATTCATCAATCTTTTATGGGATGAGGACAAGTCATCCATTTGTTTTTATTTAATTATATGTGTAGCATCTTATTTGCAATGCTAAAGTCTATAAGTCCTTGATATACTGAAGTTAGACTCATGATCCACCATTTTCTTCAATAGACGACTTTCACACTTCTGGTAGTGTCAAAAACTATAAATAAGAGAGCATCCCACTTGAACATTTTAGCTCACTCGAGAGTTAATTTAGTGCATTTAGCTACCCCAAGGCCATCATAAAAAAAAAATAAAAAATAAAAAAAATCCAATTATGTTGAATCATTTAAAAACTCCTATGGTCCAATTAAATGTCACATCAGTTCGTCCAATATATGGCATATGATCATAGTTTGATCATGCCACAAGATATTCTAAGAAAGATAAGTTTTAAGCTGCTACACCCACAACCTTAAAAAAATAACTTCTTATTGTGTTATTACTAGAAGAAGGAGAGAAAAAGGTCAATAATCTCAAGTACTTTTATGTTGAAACCCAACAAACAAAATTATAAACACATAAACTATGCCATTCAAATTATATGAATTTACATACCCATCTATAAAAAATGTGTCAGCACAGATTCTGAGGAGATCAAATGATTCAGCTAAAAAAAGTACAATGAAGGAGGGCCCACTGCAGGAGACTGTGAGTACCACTTATTTGAACGGGTAAAGTTGTCCGTACTAAGCCAACAAGGCCAAAGTCGACAGAACCATGGGACAGATGAAAGACAATCATAGGACACTAGAACAAGCCACTCAATCAGAAACGAGAAAAGATAGTATATGAGCTAATTGTCACAAGCAAGCCGATCCAGCAAGGGAAGATGTAGTTCTTTAGTATCGTCAATCATCTCAGGGACACCTAGAGACTCCCCCTCGTAATTCAATGAACGACAACTGGGCTAATCAACCGATCCACCCACAATGACCAATCACAACAGATCGAACGAATCTCAACCGACCTAGATGATCTTTTCGACCCGAAGCAGATTAAAGCTTAGCCAACGAAGCCAAAGAATAATAGAGCGATAGGCTCATACACTTAAAATACTAAAAATACTATGAACAATTCTCTTTAAAGTAGGGCCAAAAATGTAACATCACATATTGTACTTTTTTTTTTTTATAAATAGAGATATTATTTTATGAATAGGACACGTTGGACATGATGTATTAATATTCATTAGTGTTCACTTATGTCCCTCCCTCCCTCTCTCCCCCTTTCCTGTCTTTTGCTATATTCCTTGGGAGTGATTCACTGACAAATTAGGATTCAACATTATATAACATCAAAATTTTAATTTTTACATATTTATGTATGAGAAGATGTATTTCTCTCTTTAGAAATAAAAATGTTGAATTTGTTTATGTGATATAAGAAAATTTTTATAAAAAAAAAATTGAGGTTGGATGTATAAATACCTAGGAATTGAGGGGTATGTACATAAATGCCTCAAAATAATTTCAGAAAAGGACCTCTTCAACCTCTTCATAAATAGCGACGTAAATTCACAATGTCACCCACCCATTAAATGATTGATTACTATCTTATATTAGTTTAATTAATTTTTTTTAATTATTTTTGTTTGGTCGTGTTGACCATTTAATTTGTTTTGGGGATTTGTAAAATTTCGCTCATATATTTTTAATTTTTTTAAAAAAAAAATCATTTTCTATGTTTTTTTGGTTCCCAAATATGGATATTATGATTTAGGATTAGGGCTGTCAAAAAAGCTCGTTGTTCGCGAACAGTTTGTGTTCTGTTCGTCAATGAGTTTGTTTTCGATTCGTTCGATAAGTAAACGAGACGAATGTGAACAAATCTTTTTCGTTCGGTTACTTAAACGAACTAAACACGAACAATGATGCGTTCGTTCGTGTTCGANATTATTATAAAATTTTAAGCATCTTTTAATATATGTTGCATGTATCAAATTTGATGTTATTACAATTTGTCTCATTGATTTCATGTTCACTTAGTAAGTCATTTTATTCTTTTGAATCATGTTAACTTTTTGAAGTTCTTTTCCTTCCTACGGAAGACTTCAAACCCTCCCTCAAACAAGGCAAAATACATGCAAAATTAATGAGTTGACTGAAGTTAATTTATAGTTTCAATCCTTTTAACAAATATGTAGTGATTAATGAATTTGATTCAATTTATTTAGATTAAGGTATTAGTTCATTACATTATAATTGGTAAAAAACATCTCATCCTACAAAGGAACATGCATGTCTAATGTGTTAAAAATACACTTATTCATATTAAAACATTCCTGAAATTTTCATTCAAATTCATCATTGTCTCACTTATGTGACAAGTTTATTTATTCAAGTTATTCATCAATATTTTATGGGATGATGACAAGTCATCCATTTGTTTTTTATTTAATTATATGTGTAGCATCTTATTTGCAATGTTGAAGTCTACAAGTCCTTGATATACTGAAGTTAGACCCATGATCCACCATTCCATTCAATAGACGACTTTCACACTTCTAGTAGTGTCAAAAACTATAATTAGGAGAGATTTCCACTTGAACATTTTAGCTCGCTCGAGAGTTAATTTAGTGCATTTAGCTACCTCAGGACCATCATAAAAAATAAAATAAATGTAAAAAGAAAATCAATTATGTTGAATCATTTAAAAACTCCTATGATCCAATTAAATGTCACATCCGTTCGTCCAATATATGGCATATCATCATAGTTTGATCTGCCACAAGATATTCTAAGAAAGATAAGTTTTAAGCTGCCACACCCACAACCTTAAAAAAAATAACTTCTTGTTGTGTTATTACTAGAAGAAGGAGAGAAATAAGTTAATAATCTCAAGTACTTTATGTTGAAACCCACAAACAAATCTATAAACGCATAAACTATACCATTCAAATTATATGAATTTACATACCCATCTATAAAAAATGTGTCACCACTGATTCTGAGGAGATCAAATGATTCATATGAAAAAAGTACAATGAAGGAGGGCCCATTGACAGGAGACCGTGAGTCCCACTTATTTGAACGGGTAAAGTTGTCTGAACTAAGCTAACAAGGCCAAAGTCGACAAAACCACGGGACAGATGAAAGACAATCAGAGGACACTAGAACAAGCCACTCAATCAGAAACGAGAAAAGATAATATATGAGCTAATTGTCACAAGCAAGTCGATCCAACAAGGGAAGATCTAGTTCCTTAGTATCGTCAATCATCTCAGGGAGCCTAGAGACTCCCCCTCATAATTCAATGATCGACAACTAGGCTAATCAACCGATCCGCCCAAAATGACCAATCACAACAGATCGAACGAATCTCAACCGAGATCTTTTCGACCCGAAGCAGATTAAGGCTTAGCCGACCGAGCCAGAGAATAATAGAGCGATATGCTCATACATTTAAAATACTAAGAATACTATGTACAATTCTCTTTAAAGTAGGGGCAAAAATGTAACATCACATATTATACTCTCTTTTTTATAAATAGAGATATTATTTTATGAAGAAGACACAATAGACATGATGTATTAATGTTCATTAATGTTCACTTATCTCCCTCCCTCCCTCTCTCCCTCTCACCCCCTTCCCTGACTTTTGTTATATTCCTTGGGAGTCATTCGCTGACAAATTAAGATTCAACATTATATAACATCAAAATTTTAATTTTTACATATTTATGTATGAGAAGATGTATTTCTCTCTTTATGAATAAAAATGTTGAATTTGCTTATGTGATATAAAAAAAAATTTATAAAAAAAAATTGGGGGTTGGATGTATAAATACATAGGAATTGAGGGGTATGTCCATAAATGCCTCAAAATAATTTCAGAAAAGGACCTCTTCAACCTCTTCATAAATAGCTACATAAAGTTACAATGTCACCCACACATTAAATGATTGATTACTATCTTATATTATTTTAATTAATTTTTTTAATTATTTTTGTTTGGTCGTGTTGACCATTTAATTTGTTTTGGGGATTTCTAAAATTTCGCTCATATATTTTTAATTTAAAAAAAAAATCATTTTTTATGTTTTTTTGGTTCCCAAATATGGATATTATGATTTATGATTCTCTTCTTATGAATTATTTGCATTAATTTAAGACTTTTATATAGTTTTATTGATATGTCACTTAAAAATCATGTGATTAAACATGAATTTGGATGTAATAGTTTAAATGTCAAAGTAATTAAGCAATGAAAATTGAAATTTATAGTGATTCTAATTTCATTTGAACTTTAACTTTATCAAATTTATAATTGGACATTCGACTCAATGAGAAAACAGTAATTTTATGAGCGTGTTGATTTGAGTCCAACAAACAATCAGAAGCATAATTTACAAAATTACAAGAACATTTACAGGACCAAATAATCTTTGAGAGTCGCATCCTCATAATAGAAACGAGAATCTCATTGAGATGAATTTGATAAGCTCGAGCTAACTAAATTTTAAGTCCATTAAAATGTCCAGTGATTAAGGGCCTGTTTGGGGCAGCTCGGCGTTTTGAAAATGCATCTGATCCGTTTGGGTAAATTGCATTTTGGCAGCTTATGCGCTTTCAAAACACAGAAAACAACGTTTTCACACCGCACCTATCTAGGTGCGGTGGGAGCTTATTGGCAACGGTCAGGATTTTCCAAAAAAAAATAAAAATTTGTAATAGCCACCACACCTAGCTTATCAGCAGATTATTTTTAATAAGCTTATCAACAGATTATTCAATAAACTACAGCTGCCCCAAACAGACCCTAAGCCTTAAATAAGTTATATTTCTATACATTTGTGGTATGGAGGGGAGAGGATTTTAGAACCCAGAGAGTTTCAAAATTTTCTATGCAGTGCCAAACAAAAGACTTCAACATCCACAATAGACGCATTGCATTAATAGCATTGCAAACACTCACCATTGAATACCATCAACAAATGAAATCAATTACTATAGTTTATCATCATCTTGCATCCTCTCTTGGTANTTGATTGCCATATGTCATGTGATTGGCTTGGACATATAAACATTTGAATTCATCATGAATGTATTCATTTTTAAACAAGGGTCTGTGGACTACAAATTTGATAAGGGTAGAAAGTTATTTCTAAGATAAGAGTGCAAACAAGTAAGAACTTTTGGTAGCTTCCTTGGAGAGAGTTTCACTTGAGTTACAAGAACATATTGTTGAGAATGATTGTCGTATGTCATGTGATTAGCTTGGACATATAAACATTTGTATTCATCATGAATGTATTTACTTTTAAACAAGGGTCTGTGGACTACAAATTTGATAAGGGTAGAAAGTTATTTCTAAGATAAGAGTGCAAACAAGTAAGAACTATTGGTAGCTTCCTTGGAGAGAGTTTCACTTGAGTTACAAGAACATATTGTTGAGATTGATTGCCATATGTCATGTGATTGGCTTGGACATATAAACATTTGAATTCATCATGAATGTATTCATTTTTAAACAAGGGTCTGTGGACTACAAATTTGATAAGGGTAGAAAGTTATTTCTAAGATAAGAGTGCAAACAAGTAAGAACTATTGGTAGCTTCCTTGGAGAGAGTTTCACTTGAGTTACAAGAACATATTGTTGAGATTGATTGCCATATGTCATGTGATTGGCTTGGACATATAAACATTTGAATTCATCATGAATGTATTCATTTTTAAACAAGGGTCTGTGGACTACAAATTTGATAAGGGTAGAAAGTTATTTCTAAGATAAGAGTGCAAACAAGTAAGAACTATTGGTAGCTTCCTTGGAGAGAGTTTCACTTGAGTTACAAGAACATATTGTTGAGATTGATTGCCATATGTCATGTGATTGGCTTGGACATATAAACATTTGAATTCATCATGAATGTATTCATTTTTAAACAAGGGTCTGTGGACTACAAATTTGATAAGGGTAGAAAGTTATTTCTAAGATAAGAGTGCAAACAAGTAAGAACTATTGGTAGCTTCCTTGGAGAGAGTTTCACTTGAGTTACAAGAACATATTGTTGAGAATGATTGTCATATGTCATGTGATTGGCTTGGACATATAAACAATTGAATTCATCATGAATGTATTCATATTGAAATAATTCATTAGCATGGACTATTACATTTCTAATTAAACTGTCACTATATTATTATAAAATTTTAAGCATCTTTTAATATATGTTGCATGTATCAAATTTGATGTTATTACAATTTGTCTCATTGATTTCATGTTCACTTAGTAAGTCATTTTATTCTTTTGAATCATGTTAACTTTTTGAAGTTCTTTTCCTTCCTACGGAAGACTTCAAACCCTCCCTCAAACAAGGCAAAATACATGCAAAATTAATGAGTTGACTGAAGTTAATTTATAGTTTCAATCCTTTTAACAAATATGTAGTGATTAATGAATTTGATTCAATTTATTTAGATTAAGGTATTAGTTCATTACATTATAATTGGTAAAAAACATCTCATCCTACAAAGGAACATGCATGTCTAATGTGTTAAAAATACACTTATTCATATTAAAACATTCCTGAAATTTTCATTCAAATTCATCATTGTCTCACTTATGTGACAAGTTTATTTATTCAAGTTATTCATCAATATTTTATGGGATGATGACAAGTCATCCATTTGTTTTTTATTTAATTATATGTGTAGCATCTTATTTGCAATGTTGAAGTCTACAAGTCCTTGATATACTGAAGTTAGACCCATGATCCACCATTCCATTCAATAGACGACTTTCACACTTCTAGTAGTGTCAAAAACTATAATTAGGAGAGATTTCCACTTGAACATTTTAGCTCGCTCGAGAGTTAATTTAGTGCATTTAGCTACCTCAGGACCATCATAAAAAATAAAATAAATGTAAAAAGAAAATCAATTATGTTGAATCATTTAAAAACTCCTATGATCCAATTAAATGTCACATCCGTTCGTCCAATATATGGCATATCATCATAGTTTGATCTGCCACAAGATATTCTAAGAAAGATAAGTTTTAAGCTGCCACACCCACAACCTTAAAAAAAATAACTTCTTGTTGTGTTATTACTAGAAGAAGGAGAGAAATAAGTTAATAATCTCAAGTACTTTATGTTGAAACCCACAAACAAATCTATAAACGCATAAACTATACCATTCAAATTATATGAATTTACATACCCATCTATAAAAAATGTGTCACCACTGATTCTGAGGAGATCAAATGATTCATATGAAAAAAGTACAATGAAGGAGGGCCCATTGACAGGAGACCGTGAGTCCCACTTATTTGAACGGGTAAAGTTGTCTGAACTAAGCTAACAAGGCCAAAGTCGACAAAACCACGGGACAGATGAAAGACAATCAGAGGACACTAGAACAAGCCACTCAATCAGAAACGAGAAAAGATAATATATGAGCTAATTGTCACAAGCAAGTCGATCCAACAAGGGAAGATCTAGTTCCTTAGTATCGTCAATCATCTCAGGGAGCCTAGAGACTCCCCCTCATAATTCAATGATCGACAACTAGGCTAATCAACCGATCCGCCCAAAATGACCAATCACAACAGATCGAACGAATCTCAACCGAGATCTTTTCGACCCGAAGCAGATTAAGGCTTAGCCGACCGAGCCAGAGAATAATAGAGCGATATGCTCATACATTTAAAATACTAAGAATACTATGTACAATTCTCTTTAAAGTAGGGGCAAAAATGTAACATCACATATTATACTCTCTTTTTTATAAATAGAGATATTATTTTATGAAGAAGACACAATAGACATGATGTATTAATGTTCATTAATGTTCACTTATCTCCCTCCCTCCCTCTCTCCCTCTCACCCCCTTCCCTGACTTTTGTTATATTCCTTGGGAGTCATTCGCTGACAAATTAAGATTCAACATTATATAACATCAAAATTTTAATTTTTACATATTTATGTATGAGAAGATGTATTTCTCTCTTTATGAATAAAAATGTTGAATTTGCTTATGTGATATAAAAAAAAATTTATAAAAAAAAATTGGGGGTTGGATGTATAAATACATAGGAATTGAGGGGTATGTCCATAAATGCCTCAAAATAATTTCAGAAAAGGACCTCTTCAACCTCTTCATAAATAGCTACATAAAGTTACAATGTCACCCACACATTAAATGATTGATTACTATCTTATATTATTTTAATTAATTTTTTTAATTATTTTTGTTTGGTCGTGTTGACCATTTAATTTGTTTTGGGGATTTCTAAAATTTCGCTCATATATTTTTAATTTAAAAAAAAAATCATTTTTTATGTTTTTTTGGTTCCCAAATATGGATATTATGATTTATGATTCTCTTCTTATGAATTATTTGCATTAATTTAAGACTTTTATATAGTTTTATTGATATGTCACTTAAAAATCATGTGATTAAACATGAATTTGGATGTAATAGTTTAAATGTCAAAGTAATAAGCAATGAAAATTGAAATGTATAGTGATTCTAATTTCATTTGAACTTTAACTTTATCAAATTTATAATTGGACATTCGACTCAATGAGAAAACAGTAATTTTATGAGCGTGTTGATTTGAGTCCAACAAACAATCAGAAGCATAATTTACAAAATTACAAGAACATTTACAGGACCAAATAATCTTTGAGAGTCGCATCCTCATAATAGAAACGAGAATCTCATTGAGATGAATTTGATAAGCTCGAGCTAACTAAATTTTAAGTCCATTAAAATGTCCAGTGATTAAGGGCCTGTTTGGGGCAGCTCGGCGTTTTGAAAATGCATCTGATCCGTTTGGGTAAATTGCATTTTGGCAGCTTATGCGCTTTCAAAACACAGAAAACAACGTTTTCACACCGCACCTATCTAGGTGCGGTGGGAGCTTATTGGCAACGGTCAGGATTTTCCAAAAAAAAATAAAAATTTGTAATAGCCACCACACCTAGCTTATCAGCAGATTATTTTTAATAAGCTTATCAACAGATTATTCAATAAACTACAGCTGCCCCAAACAGACCCTAAGCCTTAAATAAGTTATATTTCTATACATTTGTGGTATGGAGGGGAGAGGATTTTAGAACCCAGAGAGTTTCAAAATTTTCTATGCAGTGCCAAACAAAAGACTTCAACATCCACAATAGACGCATTGCATTAATAGCATTGCAAACACTCACCATTGAATACCATCAACAAATGAAATCAATTACTATAGTTTATCATCATCTTGCATCCTCTCTTGGTATTTAGTTGTAACCTATTGTCGACCACTGTTAACACTTATCAGCTCTCACTATTTAACAACGTTCTCCATCGTTTCAGGAGACAATTCAAGCCTTGTTATGCAAAACAATTGATCATATATATGATTATCTAGACGGCATTTTCAGTGAATTCATCCTTTGGAATGCATGAAAGAATATCATAATGACTAAATATGTGCAGATTAACTTGTAAGATACTAAACACACACATAATAAATGCATGTTATGCATAAGTTGCATCAATATAGAAATACAATATATCATTGTCTACTATTAGAGTATCCTCATCATAATATATATATGTTGACATTTACATTATCAAATCATATTGCATGTCGACAACTCCTAATAAATTGATGGGGTGAGAGATGAGTGAATCTCAAGGAGACACTATTTCTTTGCTTGATACCCTAATACTAATCAACATAAGTATTTATAAACTTGAAAGGCTCTTAATAGTCTAGTAAAAACCCAATAACTCTAAAACCTACAAATGACACTAGTTCATGTATTCCGTCCATACATTTATTCTTAGCATGATGTTATACATGCAATGGCAAAAATTTTGCTCTTCTCCATCCCTTAAACCCTACTTTTGATTTCAATATTATTGCATTTTACTATTCTTATTCAATCGCTTAAATCAACAGTCCATAAATTTCCCCATTAAATGAGCTGTAATGGTTTGTGCTTATTCTAATGGAACTAAGGATTAGTTATGAAATGTTGAATGTGGAGTTAGATTGTGATTTGTTAGACGATGATGCCCGATACATACTAATTCAAAACAACTGGAAAAAAATCCTAAAACTTAAAAATGGCAGATGAAGCAAAATCCAATAAAATTTGGCTCAAGATGCTACAAAGCCATAAGAGAAGAGAAAAGGAATAGGAAAATTCAAATTTTTAGCTCTCCCCAATATCCTTTATTTATACGTTAGGATTCTAATATATAGTAAGTGAATTACATGTAAATATGACTATGAAAATACAAGAGGCATGTTGCTTTGATACGAATTTGTATTTGATGGCCGAGTTGCTGAAGAGATCATAGAATTTATCAATAAATCAGGATGTCTCTATGTTTGTTATCAGCCTACTTGCTTAATTCTGATTAAGTCATTACATAAATCCTTCTGGAAGACGACAATCATATGAGTTTTGGGCCCAGATGGTGAGATACCCCCATCAAACTCGGTAAACAAATCTATACTGGGTTTGGTTAGGTGACTTAGTATTGAGACTTAGCAATCTCACCTCCTTTGTCACTTGCGGAAGAGGATTTGTCTCAAGAGTGTATGGAATTAGTTTAAAGAGTTAATGTTTCTTAAGAAACTATTTCAAAATTCTAAAATCTTATTAGTGAAAATTACTTTATTATTACATTTGAAAGCTTGTTCCAAAAATTGCCAATTAACTAATACTTTAAATTTGGAAAATTTGTAGGTGGATGCGTTCTAAAAAACATGAATGTAACTATCAACTATTAGCACATATTTTGTTAACTTGTGTAACCATGTGTAGAACGACATGTTGCATTATGTTAAATATATTATTCGGGGGCGGAACCAACATTAATTTTTAGATATTGGGCAAAAAACATATCAAGAGCAAAGGTACTATATTTTCTAAACTACTTTAAAAAATATTAAATTTACTATTTATATAGATAAATTGTAAATTTCAAGGGGGGCCATTGTTTACCCTGGACATAACCTGGTTCATCTCCTGATTGTCATGTATTATAAGTTTAAATTTTAATTAATCCAAAGTCAAAAATTGGGAGCTGAGGACCATTGTACAAATTATATATATATATAGAGAGAGAGAGAGAGAGATAGAGAGAGAGAGAGAGGAGAGAGAGAGTTACTATGTATTTATGTATCTAATTACAAATAGAGAGAGAGAGAGAGAGAGTTACAATGTATTTATATATCTAATTACACACACATAGAGAGAGAGAGAGAGAGAGAGAGAGAGAGAATTACTATGTATTTATATATCTAATTACACATAGAGAGAGAGAGAGTTACAATTACAGAGAGAGAGAGAGAGAGAGTTACTATGTATTTATATATCTAATTACACATAGAGAGAGAGAGAGAGAGAGAGTGATACTATGTATTTATATATCTAATTACAAATTTTAATATTTATATTTTTAACCCTGTTTGAGGATTTTACAGTTATTTTGGATTATAGGATATCTATTTATTGGTAATTTTAATTCAGAAAAACAAATGTAGTTAATTTTTGTATTTCCATTTATCTACTTTCATAGTTATTTTTTTATCCATCAAGCAACTATCTTCCTATTTATTAAGGGGACATTTACATACATAACACCTAATTTTTTATCTATTTACACATCTAACACACAAATTTTATATTTGTATGCATTAACTTGTAAATATTTAATATGACATCAAAAATGCATTTATTATGATTATTTTAAGGGTGAAATACACCTTTACATGAATATATTTATGACACCAAAGTTATAAATGTAAATATAAAATATTAGGTGTTAGATATGTAAGTGAATAAGAATTGTGTGCTATGAATGTAAATTTTAGTATTAATTTTTGTAGTTAGAAAATAAA